>JAECUM010015705.1:0-53659 GCA_016617855.1 Megalonaias nervosa | reverse complement strand
CGTCTTTTAATTAATAAAGATGATAAAAGAAAGTTTATTGAATATTGCCATAGTCAAACTAATTAAAATAATGATGATACAATAACAGGTAGTAGTCACAGTAGGCCCAATACATTACCATTCGAAAGCCGCCGTGTGGTTGGAAGAGCAGTTTTCCAGTGTATGAACAAAATACCAAACACGAACATAAAATGGCATTCAATAATTAGATAATCAGTATAAGAAACTGTATAGAGTTGCATGGGGGGTACTTTGTCGGGATGCCCTAACGTACTGTTTTGCTAAATAAAAAAAAAAAAAATACCCCCCCCCAAAAAAAACCCAACAAAAAAACCCCCAACAAAGTTTTTTGTACACTAATATTCGTTACTCTTCATTCATCCCCGTAAAAAAAAAACGAAACACATTTTGTTACTGCACGTGCACTGGTGCAGCTATAATTGAGTTAAACCTATATATCTCAATCGATGTTGATTGCTTGATTTATTGGTCTTGAATTATATCCGCATTCGACCAGTTGAAAGCATGCAACTGGTTAATGTAAGCACCGCGTACTTCTTAATTACTCGGCCAACCGGTGCTAGACACCCGCATGACGCTTTTAATATGTGCCCTGCACGCTTAGGATGCATTCGAGAGGTCTGTTCGTTGGATTGGCGTACGTTCTAGCGCTGTTCTCGACACTCAAATGTCCAGAACATTACACACAGAACGCATTCTCATGTCGAGAACACACACCTGCTTTTTGTAGGTGTCAACTTGGAACATATTATATTACATTCTACCCGAGAGTAGTGATCGCATGCACAATGTCTGCCGGGTGATTCAAACCCAGCGCTTTTCAGACTGCTATCATAAATTTTGAACATGATCCTTACAGGTACTTAAAGAACTTTAATATTACTCTTATTTAATAACAGAATTGCTGGATATCATTGTAGAATACGCGTAAAATATCGTCTAACTTCATCCTATATTTTCTTTTGAATCTTCCGCCACATTAGTTCAACTGGTAACTACTTCCGTTTTCAGCCTCGTTTTTGTGTGCCATCTAAGGACATTGCTGCCTTATTTGGAAACGTAAACAGATCGTAGTAAACGTGGTATGCATTGAATAACGTATCGTAGAATATTAAAATATAGCATATTAAGCCTTATTTGGAAAACGAATGAATGCGATAATCTCGCGTTATCTGGACAAGGTACGGTTCGCATAAACAGCCCAATATAATTTACCTGATATAGGTTTAATAACACTTCCTGAGAAACATAAGTTGACTTAGGTAGTAGATTTAAACTACAGTAATATAGGTTAATAACTTCATCGTTAACCAAACTTCCTGAAAAGTATAACTCGACTTAGGTACAGTAGTAGATTTTAACTAAATCATCTTTTTGTATTTTGATAATAGTTTTATCTGCTCTATTGTAAGATATAGTATCAGATCGTAGCCTCAACCACGCTGACATCGTAGCTAATGCAGAACGTTCTAGCTGTTCGATTAACCAAGGAACGTGATATTCTTGTTCAGGAATGGGTCTCTCGAATACATCCCTTAGTTATCATGTCCGTAAGCGAGAGCGGATGGGATGGGGCTGGAGATTCACATCTCGAAGTCCCTGCAGGGATCCTCTTAATTCTAGGTAGAACAATTTGGATCTTCTCCCAAATTTTAAAACTGTCGTCTTGAACGGAACTTTGAATAAAAGTTCTCTGTACATGGCTAGTAGTTTGTGGAAAGCACAGTTGATTTTTTTTTATTTGAAAGAAAGCGGTTTCTGCCATGGGCTGCATTGTTCGGGACGGGTTTAAAACAGTAAGCTTTGGACCTTGATGGCGGAATTGTTTGGGGTTTTGTTTTAGTTTCGTTCAATCTTTGCCACCTTGTGTAGCTGGGCTTGGTGGTTTGGAGTTATGCATTTCGAATCAGGTGGTGCCACTGCTTACTTTATGTGTTTTCTTGGAGGGATTTTGAATTGTTACTGCTTTGGACAGCGAGCCCTGATGGCCTTTAGACCATCTTATATTCCTATATATGTTTAGGAATCGGGCTAGTGGATCATATGTTTGGGTTACGTGTATTGAACCAACCATTGCCGCATTGTGCGGCGGGGCCTGATAGTCCTGGGTTTTGACCACCTTATATACTTTTTTTTTTATTTTGGGGTCAGTTTGTCGGGTTCTGCATTTATTGTGTGCCAATCGTTGACACCATGTATGGCAGGACCTCATGGCCAGGGCTTAGGGCAGCCTTATAATGAGTTAGTATTCAGCACGGTCTGAGTTATTGATTGAATTCACTTGCCTTACTCCGTTATTTTTCCTTTATTTAAGAGATGTAAGGAGATTTCATGATTTGTTAACAGGGATCAGAGTTGCTTGCCTAATGGGAGAATAGTGCGAAGATTATAAAAGAGTGGTTCCCAACCATTTTTGGAAATTGTTTCTGAGCCTCACGACCCCGTTTCCATATTTTGATCATTTTGCCACCTCCCCCTACAAAAAAAAAAAAAAATAAAAATAAAAAAAAAAAATCCTGGCAACCCTCTACAATCCTTGAGCGTCCTCGCGACCCTGATTTTGGGTCGTGACCTGGGGGTTGGGAGCCACTGTTGTATAGGGTATTACGTAATATATAGATCAGATTTGCTTGGTTAGTGGAAGAATATTGCAGATCATTTATTTGGTTAGTGGGGTAACAGAGCGAAAGTTATGGAGGTGGAGGTGTTCATTATATGTATTGTCGGCCAATTTGTTGATTATGGTACAAGTTAGGTGTGCTTTAGTCATGTGGCTGATTCTGACTCCGCCTATGGTTAAGTCTGTTGGGACGTACCCATATGAGTCAGTTTAGTTGGAGTGGGGGTTTCTACCGCCATGGAGGGTGGAATTGGCTTCCTATCCTGCCAACCATGTCCCCTAGTGCGAATAATATCTCCGGTCCCTTCCCTGATTGTAAATCTCCTCCTCACCCAGAATAGACATGTGGGATTTGCCTTTTTTAATTATTTATCATATATTTCATGTCTTGTGACGGTTTTGTATGTATGTATGTATGTATGTATGTATGTATGTATGCATGTATGTATGCATGTGTGTGTACATAATAAAGTTTGCATCGTTCATTTGTTTGTTTGTTTTTTTATTTTATTATATGCTATAGTAATGTAACATTGTATGTTGTACTTGACCTTGTCCAAAATTAAGTTCATTTTCTACCTGGCCTGAATTATTGATTTTGATTTTGTAGTAAATATGTTTATTTCAATTTGAGTCGTGAACTTTGGAAAATCCTTATTAACTGTCAGGTTTACCTGTTGTTTACCACACATTTTATATTATAAATTTTAGTAACAGACTGCTAATTATAGCTAACATTTTAATTTTTAAACATTAAGATTTTTCTAGAAGGTTATTTTCCATTAGGAAACTTATTTTTTGTTTTTGTTTTTAGAAAATGTTAATTGTGACGTGAGATCAAGTAGAAGGCTATATAATTTTGTCGCTGAAAATTTATTCAAATTTAAATCAGTGATTATTTTCTCTGGAAATACAGAGTGCTCATCAAAATAATATTCTTGGACAGACACTTTCACTGGGATTTATTGTGAATTCAAATCTGGAATTATATTACTGTGTTTCAACAAAAGACTGGTGGTACAACAACATAATATATGCTACCACAGGCACATCAACACCTCCAGCATTGGGCCTAATTTGGATTTCTACTAAAGTTTATTTCAGAAGTTTAAATTACTGGGACTTGTGTCTGTAATTCAGTTATAATGTGGGGATTTAATTCTCAATACCTGAAGTTTGTTTTTTCATTTTCACTTTGTATTCTAGCGAAATAAATTATTTGTTGAATTTTACAAATCTTGTTGCTTTTTCACTCTTTTCTGTTACTTATTTTAAGAGCATAGACTCGTAACAGTATGTGTGTGTGTGTGTGTGTGTGTGTGTGTGTTTTCTTAATATTGTGTTGTAGCAGACGATTATACTTTTATACTTATCCTCTTTTCCCTATGTCAGAAAATTACCGGGATATTGGTGTACTCAAACAGTTTGTCAGGGATTACTGGAATACAGACAGAATAAGGTCTGGAGATCATCGAATTGGGAACTAGAGTCTGAAACTCAGATTTTGAATCAGTCATGTAGGACTTTACTATTGAAAAGTCATGTTTGACTGGCTTAGAAGAGGCACTCAGTTTCAAACTTACAGTGATACGAAACCATGGCCAGGTCTTGTGAAGACGGTTCCATATTAATTTTTTAAGACGGGTTCCAGATTATTTTTGAAGACGGGTTCCGTATAGGTCGGTGACCTTGCAAAATTTTCATACTGATACATACGGTGCAAAAGCCTTCGACTTATCTCGGTTATCTGCCGGTAGAGTATATAATTACATATCTAGCATTCACCTTGATTCGAGGTCGTATTTTTTGTGTGTGTAATTCTTTATATACACTGCCAATCAGTTTCAATGATGTTTTCTTGGGTTTGTCGTGTATTTGCATACTTAACATTGCGAGTCAAACATTGACTTTATTATGATCATTATTATGGAATGCCAGACTCTCTCTGATTTAAACGTTAATTAACATGAAAACATTAGTTGTTACTTAACTAAATTTAAGAATTTTGATTTGGAATAATAGAACCTTTAATTTGAAACATTGCACCATTTAAAACAGACATGACGTGATCTCAACGAGAAAGACAATTTATCAAAGAAAATTCTAGTATGCCAAAGATTGTGCTGCCAGAATTGAACACCATTAGTGGCAAAACGGATGCCAGATGAAACTATTTATTTTTCCTGGTGAACATTGCTGACATCGTGTTTGTTGAATTAAAAGGCAAACCGGTGATCGAAAAGGAAAAAGAAACAAAAAAAAAGTTCGCTTTATTATGTATGAAAACGGCTTTTCTAACCTGGGAAAGTCTGAAACATCATGCGTACTTTATCTGGACAACTTTCAGATTGTTCTTCTCATTTGGTGTTTGGTGGCACAGTAACGCATGTATGTCATTAAGTGCGGAAGAACTTCTAGTAAGGTGCCCATGATAGCTTACCCAGGCTGTCCGATGGTATTATTCGAATCCATACCCTTTTGGTCGCTAATCCCGCACGACAGAGACTCAGCCACGGCGGCCCCTCTATCAAAGTTCTATTTACTAGCTTAATACCAGTAAGTACATGTAGTGAAAAGTAACGTGTCCTTCCCCTTTATGACGCGATTATCATCTGAGCATGTGGGTGCATTTGACCTAGTTCTAGTAACTCGACGCTTGAGTTGCACAGAACCGTCATGACACGTGTATGATTTAACAGTGACTCCATAATGCACGTATTAAGGTGACCCGCATATTAGTCTCATTGGGTAAAATTTTGAAACTGACTGCACGAGGACAAGGTCGGTACATATCTGTCAAGCCTCAGGCATTGCGCTCAAGACACTCATTTTCGCGCACACCTTGATTTTTTTCACGCATTCTTAAAAAACGTATGTCATTTACTTATGACTTAATAATGTTATAGTTTCCTAACTCTTTCCGGGGAATTTCCACGTTTGCACGACAGCATTTCTCACAACAGACTGACCATGACGTGACGGTCTTCCCACCCAGAAACCCGACTCGGGATTTTGCTTTATGTCCCGACCAGGAAGCTGTAGCCCTTTGGAGATGATCTCACCACTCCTGGCACTTAACTGTCTGTTACCTGTTCTAAAGTTCATTACTATTCGGGTGGGATGGGGTGGTGAGGATCCTCATACTGAATGATGCGGCAAAAAACAATACCCCCCCCCCCCCAAGAAACCAAATAAAAAACTCGCATATGTGTTCATGGAATACAGATGCCCACTCAACATTGACTGACGGCGGTTTTGTTTGTTTATTTGTTTGTTTTTTTGTTTTGTTTTTGTTCTGATGACGGCACTTTCAGTACTTGAGCGGCTCTAAGTCACACCGAGGAAAATGGGAGTTAGTGCCCTTGGCGGCCTTGATGAACCACTCTAGCATGGACAGACTGAAATGGAAAACACGATGAATTTTAAATTTGATGGTTTTGCCTTTTCTGTTACCTAGTTTAAAACTGTAGATTCGTAACACTCGCAGCAAAATCGTCATTACATACACATTTTCTTCTGTGAGTGCAACTTGTACACACTCTATATCTTTACTTTCGACAGGCCAAATTTTCTCGGCGGCTTACATAACCCGAACAACGAAAGAATTTTCAAAGTCTTTCCGGTTCTAGCTATTTGATCTCTCATTTACATAGGCCGAGTGTCTGCACTACAGAAAAATCTGATATACGTATCACCGTTTTCATGGCCTTGTATACTGTGCGCCAAATTTATCAATGACTTGCTTAAAAAATTCCTGATAGCTTTCTTTCTTGTCCTGAAATTAAAAAACGATTCTTAATCCATAATTTTTTAAAATATAGCAAATAGCATAATAAATGTTTCTTCATATGAATTGGGAAAATGATGGTTTAATTTAAAAGATGAGGAAAGAAA
Organism: Megalonaias nervosa; assembly: GCA_016617855.1. Lineage (NCBI taxonomy): Eukaryota > Metazoa > Mollusca > Bivalvia > Unionida > Unionidae > Megalonaias > Megalonaias nervosa. The sequence goes on along the minus strand of JAECUM010015705.1, from coordinate 47,124 downwards.
TTAAAATCCGATTCAACAACACGGCTGATAGGAAAGATTCGAGAAGACTTTTTTTTGGTACCAGGCAAGAAGGACAAATGTTTGCAATAGCATATACACAATATACGATGGATAAAATTAGTCTTGCGAAACCAAAATTACTTAGAACTTCGTCAGTTGTTTTGGAGGAAAGCATATATGCAGAATTTAGGTAGAATTTACATTCATCGTATGAATTTTGCAATTTGTTGAACAGACATGAAACCTATATAAAGGAGAAACATAAAAAGTGGGTTTCAGAAAGGTCCTAATCCAGTTAGATGGAATTTATATTTGTCTGCTACGGCAAAAAGCCTGCCATCAAACTCACCAAAAAGAAGTTTTGTATATGAAATAAATGGAAATGCTGCTGTATGTTAATTTGCAATTTATTAAACGAAGTCTACCTATTCCTGGTACTGATCACAAGTACATGGCAATCCAAGACTCGTTTGCAAATGACCATACCGATGAAATCACCTCATTTAGGCAGCTTTAGAAGTCGGTGGCAAGTAAATGGCAATCCAAGACTCGTTTGCAGGTGACCATGCTGATGGAATCACCTCATTTAGGCAGCTTTCGAAGACGGTGGCAAGTAAATGGCAATCCAAGACTCGTTTGCAAGTGACCATACTGATGGAATCGCCTCATTTGGAAGACGGTGGCCATTAGTGGTAAAGAGGACTGGAGATCTGAAACAGTCTCACTGGTAAAAATTGGTTGAGTCTGAAATGATCTAAACACAAAACCTAACCAATGTATGATAGACAGACGGACAAATAAAAGACCATTTTATGTTACGACAGCTGCCTAAGTGATGCACGACAATACACACAGGTTCTATCTTTAAGATAAATTATCAACAAAATAGAAAATTCAGTTAGCATCTGCTTTCCATCGTTTGTAATTTAATCATGAATTACTCTTGTCACTATGTGTCATACAGTGAATTAACTTTATCACTACGTACTATACGGTGAATTACTCTTGTCACGTGTCATCAGTGAATCACTCTTGTGACTTTGAGTCATACAGTGAATTACCCTTGGTACGTGTCATGGGGCCCCGAGTGGCCGAGTGGTCTAAATCGCTCACCGTTCCGGATCACTGCAATTTCACCTCTGTCTGCATGGGTTCGAGTCGGATTCGGCCAATGTGGGTATGTGAGAAAGCTTGCCAGTGGCTTCTCGTGGGTTTGTGGTTCTTTCCGGTGTTTTCCCGGGTTCTTCCTCCACCATTTGCACTGGCCACCATGTATAACCTATCTAGTGCTGAAAAATGGCGTTAAACCCTACAACAACAATACGCGTCATACAGTGAATTACTCTTGTCACTATGTGTTATACAGTGAATTACTCGTAACTATGAGTCATACAGTGAACTTGTCACTATGAGACATACAGTGAATTACTTTTGTCACTGCGTGTCATACGTGAATTACTCTTGTCACTATGTCATACAGTTAATTACTCTTGTCACTGTGTAATACAGTGAATTACTCTTGTTACTCTTGAGTCATACAGTGATTAATTTGCGTGTCATACGTGAATTACTCTTGTCACTATGTCATACAGTTAATTACTCTTGTCACTGTGTAATACAGTGAATTACTCTTGTTACTCTTGAGTCATACAGGATTAATTTGCAGATGCATTATTTGCTGCTGTCAGTATTTCATGGGAGTGTTTGAAGGTGATGCAAGTTTAATAAGTGTGTAATTATTTGCACTCATTAGAGACTAAACTGTTATTCAAACTTACACGAATATATTCTTTAATTTTTATGAGCATTGCAAATGATCGTTCTGCATCGCTGCGAGTAAGTGTCCAACACGTAATGGTCACACTAGTTATCATGTCGGATCTTGCCATTCCTCATGGTGGATGATGACCGAGATTGATCATTTTGCCTTCACAAAGGAATAACACTCCCTTACTGATCCTATCTTTACCATTCTAAGTACCGTAATAATCACACATTTGCCAAATGGGCTTACTCACGGCAATGCTTCAAGGGTTAGTCACACATTAATTTAGCTATTGTCAATCAATTAATCAATCTGTGGAATGGTGGTTGTTTATCTCTTACAACCTTTACCTTTATATGGCATTTAGGACAATTGTATAAACTGCCCAAGGGTGATATTAATCTATGAACCCCAAGTTTTGCGAATCACTAGTATTTACTGTTTATACAGGGTACAAATTATGGTGTTAAAAAGGGCTCTGTGTATGTGCGTGCTTGTGTGTGTGTGTGTGTGTGTGTGTGATGTTTTACTTCTAAAATTAGATTAATTGGAAATCGATTTTTGGAGACGAAATTCTTGGTTTCGCGTGACATGCCGTGACATGGCAGGTAGGTATGTGCAGAACATCAATATTTGCGTGCATTGCCGGATTAAGCTCATGCGGGGACCGTAGCATACTGCATCATATGTTTTAAAGGGGCCCTAAATTTAAAAAAAAAACAAACCCACATACATATTAAAACAAATAAAAGCGCGGGGCCCGTAGCATTTGCTACTAGCATAATGCATACTTCGGCACTGCTTGCGTGTTAAACGGTCGTGGGTTTGAATTTTATTTCCAATTATTGCCCATGGTGCCTTTGATTTCTTTCTCATAGATTATGCGTTAAATGAAGTTCATCATTTGTGAACACCACAGGTCTTGCAATTTCCTTTCTCATTCTTTAATACTAGTTTTGCATTCTTACATTAATACAATCTGTTCACCTGAAAATAACTGGTTTGTACAGTATCTCTGTGGATAGAATTATGATGGAATGCATTTCTTTGTTGATTATCCAAGACATTTCGTCATTATAAGTCTTGTGCCTCTAAGGAATATTGTCATGATATCGTTTACATCTCTGTGTATATGACTCGATTATACATTCCAAATTACACTAAACAAGAGACAGCTTTTACTTGGAGCTGATATTTTTTCCCATTTTAAGTCCGAACATTTACCACGAATTATATTTATCGAGTTATTGACAATGTAACATAGTCTTGTGTTCTGATAATTTTTTCTGAGGTATAAAACAAATTAAAGTCGTTCTTGTTTTAAAGAAAACGTGTAAAGATTAGTGTCATTACAGATAAATAGCAATGGCATCTGTTCAACTAGGTTGAATAAATCTTAAAAAAATGTTTTATTCCAACATAACAGTAACTTCCATTTTTCTAGTCATTATGATGACATTAACATGTCACTTATTTCTCTATTACATTTACTCCAACAGGTTTGATTTAGCATGGCTCAACTATTTCATGAATGTTTATAGATATATAAAATTCCTTTAAAAATTTTTCAACATTCTCTTGATCTTAATATTATACTGGAAATCTTGCAAAACAATAACTGCACTGAAACTGTAAATTTATTTTAATGGTCTATCTACATAATCACTTGGCGTGTTCAGCACAGCTCACAAACAGCTACATTTTCTATTTTTCACATTGCTACAAGCTTCATTTTCTTACCCCATTCAGGCCAATCTATGAATGAGATTCCTCTGAGGAGCCTATATTTATGCACATGATGTGACCTTGACCTTCAAGATATACCAAATCTCAATGTGACATGTCACACATTTTAATGATGTACAAGTGTACCATGTTTAATCCGCTAATATATAACAGCTGAAGAAAAACTGTGATGGACAGATGGACAGTTAGAAATCTGAGTACAATGACCACTGCATTTTTTGAAAATATGTGGGTCAATGATGCTCCCAAAAAGGAAATAGTAAAGGGCCATTTTTACTGGCAAGGTCATATATTTAACCTTCACTTATTGCATATGGAATTTATGAAAGAAGTTGAATAACATTTTAGTCAACCGAGTGATGATAGGTGACACATTGTAGTTAATCAACAAAGTTTACAAGACTCAGTGTAAATGTAGAATTCTTTTTCTCAAAGAAAAATTGCAGATTTAACTTTTGAAAACTGTCAAATGAGTTGAATGGACTGGTTTGATTTATCTTCGTGATTCTATACATTACTGTTTGACCCTGTGCAAGTAAATCATGCATTATCATAAAAGTGTAATACCAAAAATATATTATGTTTATAAAATGTTATATGAAAGATTCTGCATTGCTCAAAATATAAAATTCTAAGTGTAAATGCCCCACCCAACTCATGAATAGGACAGATTTTGGAAACCAAAATTTCTTATATCTAAATGAATGTAAATCTTCACTTGTGTCATAATAATAAATGGAGTCACTTGAAAAAAAAAATAGCTATTTTATTATTATTTCAAAAGTTTAAAGCGATGTTGACATGAGGTGATAATAAAATGCAATTAACAGGCATGTATGTAGGGACACATCAATGTACTCATTGAAAGAAAACGATTATCAAACACTTTAAAAGTACTGTAAAGGTTATCAATGTGCCCTTGTCAATTCAAAGAGGTAATTATATAATCTATTATGGCACTGAATTAAAATGGTCCAAGAGGCCCAAATGTATAATGATGGAATGAAATAATCTGTTATCCCTAAAATCATTTTGAAAGAAAGCATAAAATAATACATATTTATATTAATATATTCATTTTGTGAAAATCATACTCTCCTTCCAATAGAAAACAGAAAACAGTACAGTTTACAAAAGTAGAAAACCCTGACAAGAGATAGGGTTATTTAGAATATGTCTTGTCTATGAATTGCCTTTTCATGTCAATACAATATCTTGGGCTTTTTGCAAGCAGTGATTTCCCATTGGCAGAAAGGCCACAGATGTTGCAAGCAGTAGTTTTCCACTGGCAGAAAGGTCATGGTTGTTGCAAGCAGTGGTTTTCCACTGGCAGAAAGGCCAAATATGTGCATGCAGTGATTTTCCATTGGCTGAAAGGCCCATGATGTGCAAGCAGTGGTTTTCGACTGGCAGAAAGGCCAAAGATTTGCATGCAGTGGTTTTCCAATGGCAGAAAGGCCAAAGATGTTGCAAGCTGCGATTTTTTCCACTGGCAGAAAGACCACAGATGTTGCAAGCAGTGGTTTTCCACTGGCAGAAAGGTCAAAGATGTGCATGCAGTGATTTTCCATTGGCAGAAAGGCCAAAGATGTTGCAAGCAGTGGTTTTCGATTGGCAGAAAGGCCAAAGATGTTGCATGCAGTAGTTTTCCACCAGCAGAAAGGCCAAAGATGTGCATGCAGTGATTTTCCAATGGCCAAAAGGCCGAAATTGTGCATGCAGTGGTTTTCCACTGGCAGAAAGGTCAAAGATGTGCATGCAGTGGTTTTCCACTGGCAGAAAGCCCAAAAATGCATGCAGTGATTTTCCACTGGCAGAAAGGCCAAAGACGTGCATGCAGTGATTTTTTCCATTGGCAGAAAGGCCAAAGGTGTGCATGCAGTGGTTTTTCATTGGCAGAAAGGCTAAAGATGTGCATGCAGTGATTTTCCATTGGCAGAAGAGAAAAGAATGTTGAAAGTGGTTTTGATGTATTTTATCTGACCTATTTTATTGGAAAGGTTGATCTTCAGTGATGGTACCACACCTATAATGAAATCATTCTAGGACAATAAACATATGTATAAAGAAACTATATATTTCTACACTCTGTGCAGATATAGCTAAAAGTTCAATTTTGTTTTCTGGTCCATATACAATAAAAGAAATTTACATTTTAAACAGACTTAATGTAGACTTAAATTACAATGTACAACTATGTAAAAATCTAATTTACAAAAATTAAAAAAAAAAACTTAGCACAACCAACTGGTGGATAATATCTATTGTGAAAAAGAATGGCAAGTTTAAGTCATATTACATTTGGTCTTTTAATCTGATTTTTATTCCTAATTGGCAGTCCATGTTACTGTGCATATATGGAAAATTATTCCTAAATAATTCAGATGATTTTTCTATCGATATAAAGAAATAAATTATTCACGGCATGAATAAGCAAGAATATGAGGGACATATTATATGCCTGCCACATATTTAACATGAATTACATAGGTGCTTGAAGGACATGGTTGATCAAGGGGTCTCACTGGCTTTGGTCAAGGTATGTGGTCTTGAAATAAACTCGTTGCATGCCCTTATTGTCTTATCAGACTGATAGTAACCTTTAACCTTTTGAACCCTTTCTTAATTACTTTTAGTGCAAGCCATCCACCAAGTTTGGTCAAGGAACTTATTATAGAAAATAGTTATTCTACAAAACCAATTTTTCTTTAGTTACACTGACCATAACCTTTGATCTTTTGATCCAAAAATCAACACATCTCTTAAATAACTCAAGTGCAAGCCATCCATACTAATTTGGTCAAGATACATGATCTAGAACTAAAGTTATATTGTAAAAAACATTTTTCTTCTTTAAGTCACAGAGGCCTTCACCTCTGACCTTTTGAAATTAATAACCAATACCATCATTCAAATCATCCACATACTTCTGTAATGGTGCATGGTCAAGAACTAAAAATTTCTGTGCAGATATCATTGTTCTTCATTCAATCACAATAACCTGATCTTTGGACCCGAAATCAATTGACTTCTTCCTTACCACATGTGTAAGCCATCCACAAAGTTTTGTCTTGGTCAGTGTTGTAGAACTGTTTTGCAGAAAGCAGGATTCTTCTTCAAGTCTCACGACCAAGACCACTGACCTTTTGACCCTATGAGCCATAGGTTTCTTTCTTACCTCAAACACAAGCCATCCACATCTTCGGTAATTGTAGATCATGGCGAACTTGAGTTGTGCAGAAATAGAATTAACAACAGACTGATAGACAGACATATGGAGGAAAGGACATCATAACATGGTGGGCATATGAAAAAAATCATGATATGTCATAATGAAATAAAGGACACAAGTTATATCTCTCAAAAGAGAATGTTTCAGTCGCAGTGACCTTGACTTCTGACCTTTTATTTTACTTCAATTACAGGGTTCTTCCTTGCTGCAGATGCAATTCATCCATAAAATTTCATTCAGGTTTGTCAAGCAGAACTAATGGTATTTTGCAGAAGCCATTTTTTTTCTTTTAGTCACAGTGATCTCAATCTTTGACCCCCAAATCCATAGGCTTCTATCTTACCCCAAATGCAAGCCATCACAATTTCTAGTAACTGTACATACTGTGCTGAACTCAAGTTGTTTTGCAGAAATTAAATTGGCAACATACTGACGGACAGATAGAGGAAAGGAGATAGTAACATGGCCAGCATATAAAAATGAGGGTCATGACATATCATACTGATGGACAGCCAATCAGACAGAAGAAAGGAGATAGTAACATGGCCAGCATATCAAAATGAAGTTCATGACATGTCATACTGATGGACAGCCAATCAGACAGAGGAAAGGAGATAGTAACATGGCCAGCATATAAAATTGTGGATCATGACATGTCATACTGAAAGCCAAAAAAAAAACAAACCAGATGATAAATTAATGACATACTATATCTCAGAGAAAATGTTGAAAATGATATGAAATTAGAATATGACTAAAAATATACAAAAAATAGTGCCATTTTTAAAATAAAGAATTATGCAAATTATGATACTCACCAAAACAGGCACATATAGTTTTACATTCTACACAAGCAATATAAATGTATACAAATATTTTTGTTTTAAACAAAAGTCCCTTGAAGGGACTGACACTCTACTGGCTGAAAAAAAAAAGATTTTCCAGGAATTCAAGATAAGAGCAATTCTTCCTTTTAACCGCAGAGTGTTGAAACCATCTTTGATGTGTGATAACAAGATTTTCTAATCAGCTGCTGTGGTGAACATGGAAGTCAACTTTGCGCCATTTTAATTTAGACCCAATAAGGCATCATAAGATGTCTTCTGGTGGAAACCCCATGTTGATATGACTTTCTTTTTTTCAAGGAGCTAAAATAAGATGTTTTATATACAACCAACTAGATATCATAAGAAATCTATCAGTGAAAACCCCCATGTTGATATGACCATTCAAAATTCTGAAATAATGATAATATTTTCAATATGGCCACTGGTGGCCATACTTGTCATCAGATTGACACCATTTTCATACAGAGCAAATTACTGATCATAAGAAGTCTTCCAGTGAAAACACCATGTCAATATTACTTTCCATTCATGAGGATTAGCAATAACATGATTTTCAAGATGGCCCCTATGGTGGCCATATTAGACATCATATTGGCACCATTTTCATTTAATATCAACTGTACATCGTACCAAGTCTACTGGTGAAAACCAAATGGCAATATTACATTTTGTTCAGAAGAAGTAGCGATAACAAGATTTTGAAGACAGCTATTGTGGTGGCCATAATGGACATCAGCTCAGCACCATTTTCATTTAGGATTAACTAGACATCATAAGAAGTTTTTCAGTGAAAAACCCCATGTTGATATGACCATCTATTCAGGAAGAGTAGCAATAATAAGATAGCCAATTAGGCAGCCATATTGGATAATAGTTTGTCACAATAAACATCATATATAAGAAGTCTTTTAGCAAAAAACCATATGTTGACATGACCATCCATTCATGAGGAGTAGTGATAAGATTTTCAAGATGGCCACTGTGGCAGCCATATTAGATATCTGAGTGGTACCATTTTCATTTAGAAGCAACTAGACAATAGGATGAATGTGTGGGTGATGTTTCGTGGCAATCCTCAAAGTAGTGTAGGAGGAGTAGTAATTACAAACTCTTGTTTATGGACATATGGACAACAGATGACAGACCACCACATAAGGTCTTCTGTTCTATGCCCAGTGGACCCCAAAAGCACACACAGACTTGTAGACATACAAATATATATATATATATATATATATATATATATATATATATATATATATATATATATATATATATATATCCACTATCACATTATCATGCAAATGTATTGCAAGGCAAAAATATTCTTACAAGGAAATATTAATGACACATTTTAAAGAATAAATTTTCACCCATAATAATCATAGCTAATATAAAGGAATTATCATGGAAAATACATGTAAAGAATCCAAAATGATAAATTACTAAAAGTGAACTAAATTTTGTGTTTGCAAAATACACATACCCCCACTGCAGCCAATTAATTCTTCATTGAAGCTAAAAAGACTAAATTCAAATTTAACTCCACCATAAAATTCAATGGTACACAAATCTAAGTAGGTAAAATACATGTGGATATAAACAGGCCAATCAAAAGTTGATTTCCTTCAGTCAAATGGTTTTTTGAGTAATTCTTTTGACAAGGGTTTAACTGCAAAAAGTTAATTAAAAATGTGCAAAAGACTAATAAAACTTTAAACATAATCAAAATCAGGCCTTGTACCTATGAATTTAACATATCTATACAATTTAATTTCCCAATGTCAAGGGAAATCTAAGTAATTATGCTAAGAAGGATTGCACTAAAAAAGTTTATAAAAAAATTAAAAGGAAAAATAACTGCAGGAAAATCTACTCTTTTTGGTCATTTATATATATGTATATAATTAAGTTTATAATTTATCTATGCCAAGTAGTGTCAGTGTCATGCCAAGTTGTCTCAATGTCATGCCAAGTTGCATCAGTGTATTGCCAAGTTGTGTCAATAGTCATGCCAAGTTATGTCAGTGTCATGCCAAGTTGTCTCGGTGTCATGCCAAGTTGTCTCAGTGTTATGCCAGGTTGTGTCAGCTTTATTGGAAAAATAATTAATTTGCATCTGTTCTTCAATGAAGTGTCACATATGGTTGCTATCAATCACTCCAAGGTGTTATTTTCCATGTATAAAGCACATTGACAGAAAGCACATTACCAGATTTCTGATAAGACTGAATAATGGTTAAGGCACATAATGCTTGATTTTTTGTCAGTCTGCTGGTTAAGACACATATTGCCAGATTTCTGGTCAGTCTGAATTTATGGTTAAGACATGGGTTGCCATACTTCTTGTCAGTCTGAATGATGGTTAAGACACATAATGCCAGACTTGTCGGTTTGAATGATGGTTAAGACAAATATTGCCAGATTTCTGGTCAGTCTGAATGATGGTTAAGACACATGTTGCCATACTTCTGGTCAGTCTGAATAATGATTATGACACATGTTGCCATATTTCTGGTCTGTTACGTATATTTAATTTAATTGTCTGTTAGTTTTAATTTTTTTTTTAATTTCATTACATGTTATTGTAATGTAACATTGTTTACTGGACTTGACCTTGTCCAAAATTTAGTTCAGTTCTGTTTGACCTGATTGACTTTTTTTAATTTTCTTTTTTATTTCACTGATGTAAACAACTAATAATAGCTTCATTATCCTCTATGGGCATGAGTTAATTGACCAAATTATTATTCAGGTAAACATGTTGATCTGGGTCAGGGTTTTGGAGAATCGAAAGTGAATTTTATAGGCTATTATGTTTTAAATAAACAAGGCTCATTAAATCATTCTAGAAAGTTATTTTCCATTAGGTAATGGTTTCTTTTAGAAAATGCTAATTTGTGACCTGAGGTCAAACAGAGAACTATATTATCTTGTGACTGTCAGAATTTTACCAGTTGTGCTTTAACATCTGGCACTTTAAATTGTATTATGTTGTGTCCAGTTTGGGCTGAATTTGACTTTCTTCAAATTATGGATTTCAAGTGATTATTTTCTCTGGAAATACAAAAGTGCTCTGACAAAATTCTTGGATAAAGACATTCATTGGAATTTATACTGAATTCAAACCTGGAATGATATTTCTGTGATTCAACAAGAAACTGTTGACACATCATTACAATACAGGCCATAACAGACATGTCATCGCCTTTAATTTTTGATCTCTTTGGGTCTTGAACTGAATTTTATTCAGGACTTTCTATTACTAGGACTTGTGTCTTTAATTCTTGGATTATTTTTGGATTTAATTCACAAAACCGTAAGTTCTTTTTTTCTCATTTTTCACTTTGTATTCTAGGGAAATAAATTGTTAAATTTTACAAACCTTGTTGTCTTCACTCTTTTCTGTTACTTATTTTAAGAGTTTAAACTCGTAACAGGTCAGTCTGAATGATGGTTAGACAACTGCTACCATATATCTGGTCAGTCTGAATGATGGTTAAGACACATGTTGCCATATTTCCAGTCAGTCTGAATGATGGTTAAGACACATGTTGCCATATTTCTGGTCAGTCTGAATGATGGTTAAGACAAGTGCCACCATATTTCTGGTCAGTCTGAATGATCATTAAGACAAAGAAGCCAACCTAATGCTAAGACACTTGGAACTGAATAAGGCATGCAACAAATTACTTTCGTTTTTCATATTTCAGTACTTTTCAATATATGATGAGAAATGAAGATTGTGTATTTTGTTTTTTCTTAATTTAAAATGAAATATTTTCATTTTCATCAACACTGTATCATTTGTCTGTAACCACATATAATGGAGTATATTCTTCCTGTAGGATCAATAATAATGAAAAACTAAGCAGTGGATTACAACCCTGAAACAATGTTTCTTCAAAACATATGTTGCTGAACAAACTTTTTCAAAATATATTAGATATTCAAAGAAGTTTTTAAAAAAAATATTTTAACATCAATGTCAGACTATCAATCTGATACATTATTTTATGTGCAGTACACCCAACTTTCATTAACAATGGCTTTTTCCTAGCAGTGCTACATTTTGATATGAAAAACATCCAAACTTCAATAAAAGAGTTAACCGGAAAAAAATGCATACTAAACAACTCTCTTAAGCAGAGATTTAGAAATACATAACTTGGTAAATTTGTTTCCACTTTATCTTCCAATCTAGTTAGAAATTTTTAAATTTTGGGGGCATTTAAAAGTTTAAAGGAGATGAATCAACTTTGGAGTGGTGCCTGAATTACAATAAATATGCTATACTGACTTACAGTGTGTATGTCACATTATGACTGTAAATAAAACACTTGTGATACAGAAGGCCAAAGTCAACAGAATTACAGTATTATTGTTGGGTAATAACTGTTAAAATAGGCTTTAGCTTATCTGGAGCAGTAATAAAATGAAAATGAAATTGCTATGAATCAACACAACACTATTGTGTTTTCAACTCCTTACTTCAATATCCCAAATATTCAAAAAAACAGCTAAAATTGGAATTTTTCATGATAATCAATAGTGCTTATTCTAGGACATGTAATTTAGACAATCAGCTTTACTGAATGCATGGAAATTGTTATTTATATTTGCAAGCCTTTCCATTGTTTATTTTTATGAAACTCCTTCAATAAAATCCTACCTTTTTTAAAAAATGTAAGGGGGAATTTCAGCCCTAAATTTTGAGTTATAGAATAGACACTGATACTGACAGTCACACTTGCTTCACTAGAAGGCTTACTGTAGAAACTTATTCCAGTGTTGTTGATTGTATATGTTCTCTATTTTTGTATCTTCCTTGATATTTGATGACATAGGCATTATTTATATGTTATTTATATGGTACTGACACGCCTTTCTGCTTAACCACTTTCTGTCCAAGTTGGTCATCAAATTCTGTGTAGCCATTTTCTGAGGTGAAGTTTTTGAAATGTTTCTAGTAATATTGCAGGTAGTTGATGGCAGATTGACTCTAAAAAGCCTTGAAGCTAGGATGCTTACTGTCAAATTTGGTCAAATTCTCTGAAAATGCTTTTTAAGAATTTTTTTAGAAGGTTTTTCAAATTTTTTCAACAGCAGCCATAGTTTACAGCAACTTAAATGCCCTTTATGCCTGCTTAATTTGCATGATTTGTAAAAAAAAAAAATTGATAGCGCATCATGTCAGGATGTTTTCTGTCCAAGTTGGTCAAATTCTGTGGAGTGGCTGCTGAGATGTAACTGTTTGAAATGTTTTAATATTTTTTGCAATGGCAACCATATTCGATGGTGAATGGGCATCATTTGAATAAACATTAAAGAACTTCATGTCAGGATCCTTAAATTCTGTTAAATTTAGTCTAATTGTATTAAGTGATTTTTACAAGTTTAGTAACAGTGGCCATAACTGATTGCAGACTGGCATCATTTGTATACATTTAAAATCCCTTCATCCCTGAACACTTTCTGCCAAATTAAGGCAGATTCTTTTTAGTAGTTTTCAGCAGTCTTTGAAGATCTCTATGCAAGGATGCTTTTTGTCAAATTCTACTGAGTGGTTCTTGACAAAATTTTAATTTGTTTCTTATTTTTAATAATGGTGGCCAGATTTGATAGTTTATCAACATCATCTGTGTAAACATAAAAGTCTTATAAGCCAGGATGTCCAATGTCAAGTTTAGTTAATTGCTTTTTGCAAAGCTGAAAAAAACAAATGTTGATGGACAACAACATAATGGATGGGGCCAATCTTACCATAAGCTCATTTGACCTGATGGATAGGTGAGCTAAATGAGAGCTTCCCATTAAAACAAGAGGCTCATGTGAACATGAAATCACTCACCTGCCTGACATCAGTCTAAAGCCAAATGCAAGAAAACTGGGCAAGAAATCTGGGTCAGTGTGATGCTTTGTGTTGAAATTTCTCTAATGCTATTGATTTAAAATGTTATGAGGATAAGTATTTCAAGATTTCTCCAGTTTTCATATCCGTATTTGATTGCACACCATTTATCCAAAATTTAAAGGCACCTATGCCAGAACACTTTGTGTCAATGTTGGTCAAATTCTGTTCTGCACTTCCTAAAAAAGTTGTGTAAAATGATTTAATACTTTTACTAATGTCAGATATATTTCATGGTTGAATGGCATCTTTTGTGTAGATCTAAAAGGTGTTCAAGCTAGAACACCTTTGGTTCAATTAAGTCAAATTCTGCAAAGCAGTTATTTACAAGAAGCTATTGATGATTTTTCTAATTATAGTAACAGCAGCCATATTTGAAAGTGGATTGGCATTTTTTTTTTAATATATAAATGTGAAAGGTTTTCATGCCTGGATGTTTTCTGTCAAGTTTGGTCTAATTCTTTTTAGTGGTTTGCAATGTTGTTTCATATTTTTTAAAAAGTAACTGTCCATATTTTATAGTGGATCAACATTTTCTTTACAAATTTTACATTTCATCCTGCCAGCAAGATTTCTGTAACTTTTGGTCAGATTCTCTATATGAATTTGTGAAAGGATTTTCCTATTTCTGGTAATGTTGGCCTTATTTGATGGCGGATTTGCATAAGGTTTTTAAGTAAAATTTGATAAACAGAAGAAGGTTTAAAGAAGTTGTTTAATTGCTGTCTTCTATTATTAATAATGGCAAACATGTTTAATGGCAGATTGCTATTGTTAAAAACATGGAGGACCTTCACGACAAGATGCCATCACATTTTATTGAAACTGATCTTTGCTTTGTGGTTTTTATGTAGCTGAAATTGGCAACTGTTGAAAGATGCCAGATGTCACATGACAGATGACGGGCTATACCATTAGCTATTGTTGAGAGATTCCAGATATCACATGGCAGATGAAGGGCCATATCATTAACTATTGTTGAAAGATGCCAGATGTCACATGATGGATGAGGGGCTGTACCATTAACAATAGTTGAAAGATGTCAGATGTCACATGGCAAATGAAGGATCATACCATTAGCTATTGTTCAAAGATGCCTGATGTCACATGATGGATGAAGGGCTGTACCATTAGCTATTGTTGAGAGATGCCAGATGTCACATGATGAATAAGGGGCTGTACCAATAACTATTGCTGAGAGATGCCAGATGTCACATGGCAAATGAAGGGCTGTACAATTAGCTATTGTCGAGAGATGCCAGATGTCACATGATGGACAAAAAAGGCCATAATATTAGGTAGCTCTGCCATGTGGTCAGGTTAGCCAAAAATCAAATCCTTCCTTAGAACAAAAGTCCTGGATAAGCCCTTGTTGATGCATATTAACATTAATTCTCCAGATCTTTCCTGATTCAATTTTTATTAAGATTCATACAGAATCATATCTGCATAATTTTAAGAAATAATGAGCAAGAACACCAGAGAAAACAAAAAGTATCCATTTGTTATTGGAAAGTTAAAATTAAAAAAATGTTGACATGAACTTCACACAAGCACTTGGTAAACATTTTTTCATTTAACGTTTGTTAATAAAGTCATCTATTATTTAATAATAACTGTGTTTAAAATTTCAAATATACCAAAAGTTACTGCATTCTCTGTAATGTTTCAAACCTCTGATTTTTCATACATCATCTGTCCACAAAAAATAGAAATATTTTTCTTCCCTGTCCTATAACAAAAATACATTTTTGTTTTAAATTTGCTTATTTTTAGTAACCTAAGAAAATGATAATTTTTTGTACCTGTAACTATTTGTACACCAAAACATATTTAACAAAAGGTGTATGAATAATTACAAAAACATTACAGTAAAATATAAGAGACTGTAAAGCTCAAAACAGAAAATATTTGAAATTCTCAAACTGACACACAAGGCTACTACAAGGTAAGTTCAAAAGTAGTTTATAGTGTTTACCCCACTCAATACATACATAGATATACCTACCTGTCACAAGGACATCAATAGTTAGATATACCGACATGTCACAGGGACATCAATACATAGATACACCTACCTGTCACAGGGACATCAATAATTACAGTAAAATAGTTCAAGATTACCCATTATTTATGAATATTTTATAACAAAAATAGTCAAGAGTATTTTATCATATTAGTCGCTTACACCACCTTAAGTAATTGATTCACTGTACATGTAATATACTGTATATATTCTCTTACAATTACAGTCCGCCTGCAAAATGTACATACCCAGATTTACTATTGCGTGATGCACTGTACTGATCTATGCAATTCTGCTGCCAGTAATAAGTAGAACAAACAAAACAGACCCTGATCTGCAGGCAATTTATGTGACAGCAGATTGGGTCTATACTGTTTGCAGTTGGACTTGAAATATAAGTAAGTATATATGGCATGTGTGATAAAATTTGCGATAAATTTCCATCTTACTAGACATCAATTTCGGAATCGCTATCTGATTCCATCCCATCTTTTACATTAGTAGAGTTTACAAATTCAAAGTCTCTCTCTGAGTGTGTTTCTTCTGTGGACTCCTTTGCTGTCAGTTTTGTGGAACATTTTTGTGTCTCTGTTTGTGACTGTAGTGAGTCCATGTCTTTTGATGCAGTCTCCGTAAAGATATTCTTTTGTAATAATTTGGTTGAGTTACTTTTTGACTCGGCTGCTTCAGAAATTTGATCAATGATACTGTCATTTACTGGATCTAATAAGTCTACTTCTGACTTAACTGAGTCAGTACATGCATTTTTATGTGAAAAATCTATTGTTTCATCTTGTGATTCACATGTATTTGGAGCTGAAAAGCAGTTTGCTTCATGAGTGTTCTGATAGTTAGTCTCCTCAGACTTTACATGTGAACTGCTAGTTTCTGGAGACTTGCTGTTTCGTTCAGAAGAGTCATCAGCTTTTGAGGAGTCCATTACTGACACATGTTGTAAGTTCCTGTCTGATTTGACTGAGTCACTATTCCCTTCCTGGGTCTGCAGTTCTTCTAAATAGTTTATTTCCTCTGTTATTTTGGTACATTCACGACTGAGCCTTTCATATTCAGCATCCAAAAAATCACAATTTTTCAATGATTTGGTTTGTTGCTTTCTATCTCGAATCAAGATTCTGAAAAAAGAAAGGACAATTAATATTACTATTATTGTTTCTAACTAAAGAACCAGAAAACTTGTCCAGCATATTAAAGACCCAGAAAACTTATATTAATGAATACTGTAACATATCAAAGAAAATCCATGTTTCTCAACTGAAATGGAAAAAGTCAATCAAATACCCTCTTATAACAATGACAATGTTGAATATCTAAACAACCACTATCAAAATAAATGACCCATCAATCTAAAACAATTAGAGGAACCTGTTGGCACCAAAAAAACCTGGAAAATACTTTTGAAACAACTGAAAGAACCAATGAAGATGTATTACATGATAACCTCAAAAACCTAAATGCAAAAAAAGACACAGGGGTTGACGGTTTAGGCCCTGAAATGTTAAAGCTAAATGTATATTACATAAACCAATGGTATACATTATAAACTCAAACCAAAAAAAGTAAAACATTTCATCATTATGGTAAGAATAATATAATAATTACATAAAGGAAAAGAAATTGTATGTATGTATGTATGTATGTATGTATGTATGTATGTATGTATATATGTATGTGGGTGGGTGGTTAAATGGCACATCAACACAATCCTGGCTATATAGTGCCAGTTAATGTATTCTGAAAAAGGCATACAAAAGAAAGAGCAAAATAGGGCAATATTCTTAAAGTATGTCAAATGTTTGTATACTAGTCAACAATATACTTTTTAAAAAGTCCAAGACTTCCTGGAATATCATCATGTGATACATTACAGGGAAAAATTTGCATTGGTTTTAGTTTCGGTTTGGCCAATGAGGGGATGTGAGAAAGCTGCAAGTAGCTTCCCATGTGTTGGTGGTTCTTACTTTGGTTTTCCTGCATTTGTCCTCTACCATTTATACTGGCCACCATGTATAGCCATCTTGTGCTGAGAAATGGCATTAAACTCCAAAACAACAACAGGAAAAAAGTTTCCTCCATTAGTAACCTCTACTAGAAAGAACAGACCCATCTCAGTCTGTAACCTGCCATTTCCAAAATTATGAGAAACATGTAGCAAATGTCAGCTTGTGTTTCTCTATATACCTCTATGACTGTCAAACAGTGACTCAACTCAACTCACCTTGGGTAGTGCCTCTTTAAACGTGATATAGCTGTTTGTAAAAGAGAACTGGGGGACTTAGAAGCAAAAAGACTACAAGAGAAGTGAAGAAGGATTTGAAGTTGAACATGGCACCATATAGTCATTAGTGTGCTGCCATTCAGATACTCTCCAATAAATACATATTTATACGCTATTTACAAGATTAAAAATAAATAATACAACTTCTGACAACTGCAAATCATCTGGTATTATCTCCCTTACATCATCATGACGCAGTCTTTGCTTTCTAAAGTACATATTGCATTATGTAAGTTCAGCATGGTAAAACTAGATAGTATGAAATTAGACAGAAGCTTAATTTGCTGTAGAAGGGCAGAATACTAATTGACTGTAAATGGTATGAACATCAGTAAGATAGAATATTAATTGACAGCAGGTGGTATGAACATCAATAAGAGGGAATATTAATTGACTGCAGATGGTATGAACAATACGACAGAATATTAATTGACTGTAGATGGTATGAACATCAGCAAGACAGAATATTAACTGACAGCAGATGGTATGATCATCAATAAGACAGAATATTAATTGACTGATGATGGAACACACATTTTCCTGGAGAGGATCATGGAGGACCACAAGAGCACTGTCAGCATTGGAGGAAGAATAATCACCAACCTTCACTTCGCAGATGATATTGATGGTTTAGCAGGAGATGAAAAAGAACTGACTGACTTGGTTGAGTGCCTCGGCACAACCTCCAAAGCATACGGTATGGAGATCAGCACCAAAAAAAACAACAAAAACTGACAACAACACCAATGGCGTCAGTGCAGAAATAAGGGTCAGTGGACAGAAGCTGCAAAGAGTCACAAGCTTCAAGTACTTGGGATCAATTATCACAGATGAGGGCTCCAAACCAGAACTACTTTGCAGAACTGGCCAGACAACAACAGCAATAACAAGGTTGAGACCAATATAGAAAGATACCAACATTGCTCTTGGTTCCAAAATAAGGCTGATGCATGTGATTGTTATATCCATCTTTCTGTATACTTGTGAAACATGGACGCTCACATCAGATCTACAAAGAAGGATGAAAACCTTCGAAATGAGATGCTACTGCAAGATCTGGGGCATCTCATACATTGACCATGTAACCAACAAGAGGTCCACAATGGGATCCAACCATCCATCAAATCCTATGAAGACCTCTTGACCACTGTAAAAAAGCACAAGCTGAAGTGGTACGGACATGTCTCAAGATCATCTGGACTGGCAAAAACAATCTTGCAAGGTACAGTGTGAGGGTGCAGAAGAAGAGCCAGGCAGAAAAAGAGGTGGAAAGACAACATTAAGGAGTGGACAGGCATGGGATTCGGAGATTCCCAAAGGGAAGTAGAGAACAGGGAAAGATGGAGAGAATATGTTGTAAAGTCAACTGTGGTGCCCCAATGACCTCTTGGGTTAAGGGATGATGATGATGATGATGATGGAATGAACATAAATAAGACAATATTAATTGAAAGCAGATGGTATGAACATCAATAAGACTGAATATTAATTGACTGTAGATGGATAGAATATTAACTGACAGCAGATGGCATGAACATCAATAAAAAAGAATATTAATTGACTGTAGATGGCATGAACATCAATAAGACAGAATATTAATTGACAGCAGATGGTATGATCATCAATAAGACAGATTATTAATTGACTGTAGATGGTATGAACATCAATAAGAGAGAATATTAATTGACTGTAAATGGTATGAACATCAATAAGACAGAATATTAACTGACTGTAGATGGTATGAACATCAATAAGACAGAATATTAATTGACAGCAGATGGTATGAACTTCAGTAAGACAGAATATTAAATGACTGTAGCATACAATTACTGTCTTCTTACACAATATCAGTTTTACAAATCTTGGTTTTGTGTTTTACAGCAATGCAAGCAGTTTATGCAACTCTCTGCTATTTAATACAATTTGCTTTATTTCAAGAGCATTTTTTAAAATATTTTTGACTACTTAGTTGTTTTTAATAACACATCTAATAAGAGGAAAACAAATAACATCAAATAAATAAATAAATAAAAAGCGGCATATTTTTTACCTTTCTTTTTTGAAATCGACAAGTTTTCTTCTTAACTCCTGAATTTTGTTGGCAAGGGGAACATCATCATCTATATCACATGCAGCTTTCAAACTTTTGACCACTGGAATGGACTCCCTTCTTGACCTGGTTACTGCCATAGCAATTGTGTCACCATTACCCTTTCTTACATCTCCTGAGTTCTCAGAAGCATTAGATTTTTGCATATCATCAGAGCAAGTGGAACACATATTTTCAGCATCTGTCAATTCAGCTGCTACAGAAACACTAAAATTAGGATTCTTATCTGACATAATTTCTGCCTCCATGGGGTTTGCCATGCTGTGTGCCAGTGAAATGCGGTTTGTTTTGACCTTGGAGTCAGCTGAATCTGTCAATAAAGAACTTTCATCGACAAAAGCACTATCCTGAAGATTAGCTACATCTACATCTACATCTACATCCGATGAATTTCCCACAGAACAGGAGCTGAGCCGGTTGTTAAAATGAGTCAATAATTCATCTGCAAAGCTTTTCCCTCCTGAATCATCCATCTTGAAATCATCAAAGTCACTCTCTTTATTGATCTTGGAGCCAAGTTTAACATGTGCTGACCTTCCACTGTTTTCTCTTGAGGTGCCACTGGTATTCTTTGAATTCTTGTTTGTTACCTCAATCAGTGGTGTAAAGTTATCTCCACCTACAGAAGTACCACTTGTTCGCCTTTGTACCTGTGTATAAATATCTCCTGTATTTCCTACACTTACTCTCGGTAAGCTCGCATCTTTCCTTTCTGCCAATATAACTTTGTCTTCTTCCTCGTCAATAACATCTTTATCAATTTCTGATGATAAGTGAATATCATGACTGAGTCTGCTTTCCTTGGCTTCCCTCTCTAGTGACCGAGAGTTACGATCCAGTGAGTCACCAGAACAGTTGCCGCTGTCACGGTTACCTTGCCAGCTACTGGTTTTCTCTGTCTCTTCACTCTGACTAATATCCTCAGAGCTTTGTGAAACGACTGTCTCATCTGCAGTTGATGAAGAGACCTGATGGATGGTACAAGAAAAGGATATATCAAATGAATTATTTTAAAACAACAAAATATCCTGGAAATTATTGTCACAAAATCAACTCTTGATTCTTGTCAAAAATGTAGCATTCATAAGGAACAATGTTCTGAACTGGCACATTTGTATCTGACCAGAGCTTTCCAAAGTACTAAAATGTGTTCACATTATGCTAGTGGCAAAAGTGTCTTGTCACATAGTGATTTATCCTATACTTTTATTGCATATTTGAGTTCCTAGACAAACTGCGATATCTAATTCAATAGCTGGGTGGCCTAGTTTTGCCAATGTAATATATCCTGTTTGAACTCAGATTTGTTAAATTTGGCCATATATTTGGAGTAAAATGATTATCACAAGGGGGAAAATCTGCATCTGGAATTGACTCAAACCCTGGATACCTCTAACCCTAGATATTTGTACTAACCACTTGAGCCACTGAAGACCATGTGCCTAACCAATGCCTATGACATATTCCTACATGACCCGAAGACATGTCCTTGTGTCACCATTAGCAGCATCATGCAGACATATTGACATTTATCATAAGTCTTTATATGTGTGACTTCAAGCATACCTACCTACTTAGGACTAAAGTCAGGAGTGACTGGTTTCTAAACCTGAGGGCTCTAAATGGGTGCCCCTAACACACAAGTTAATATCTCTGACCTGACATATTCCCCTTGATCTCTGGAGACAATTCCTTGTATTTGCAAACCTACCAAAGCCAATAGTCAAATTCGTTTTTAATGGGACATGTATATAAAATGTGTGATCCCATTGATGTCACCAAGTATCATACACATGTTTTGCATAACTGGGGCTCAAACCTGGGACCTCCTTAATGCTAGTTGGTGCTGTACCATGCAAGTCATTCAAGCAGATACCACTGATCAGCTTCTGTGACATGACTATGTAACCAGATAAACACTGGAAACAAAAGCAACCTGCAGAAAATGCTACAGATGGTAGTGATGATAAGTGTATGAAACAAAGAAATCTTCCCATTTAAGTTCTAAATTGCCTGGCTCATTTGCATAATTACAGCACAGACTGCATTCAAGTAATAGTTTTTATAGTCTGATATTAAATTGTTTTTGTTAAGTTTTGAATTTTACAACTCGTGTTACACAAATGTTTGGCAAAAGTCAAGAAAAGTTTTGAAACATGCCATTATCTTATATTAACATCAGTTATTGAATATGCATGATATATATTGAAAACTTAAAAAATGAGCTGAGATTGCAAATATTTTATTTAGAGGATCTCAAATGGGTAATGGTTTAATATTGAGTTTATGAAATGGGAGCAAAACCTGGATATTATTCAATGAGTTTCACAAATTTAATATTAAATCATTCCCCATTTGAGATTCTTTTAATCACATAGGTTTTGTTTTAATAGAAATACAGAGAAAGAAGAAATAATTTCATTCATTTTGACGCAAGATGCTACACCTTTCATTTGTTGCATATCAAAAATAGTCCCAAACACTTGTAAATTTTTTGTGTGCAGTTTTATAACCAATAACATTTAACAGCAAATTTTCTTTTACAAATTATAATTCAAAGAACAAATGTTCTTCAGAATAAATAGATCATTTGACTCAGACAACATCATTTTTCAACACAGACTGGTGGTTCTGTGTGTCATGACATTGTTGATTCATTTAGGTTAGATGATCAATGAAACAATGTTTACACTTAGGTATGTCAGTTTCACTACTGAAAGTTGTTGAAAATTTTATGTGAAATGCTGATTAATGTATGAAGAAATTCCATATTTACTGTAATGTATTTGTGATGAGATATTTGTATTAGTTTATTTGGAAGAAGAGACAGTCGGAATTGCATCACATAAGAAACGTTAGATCATCTAAGCTATTTTACTGCATAAAAATGCATTGGTTTCAAGGGCCTAACATTCTGTCAGTTGGGAGAATGGTTTATGTCCTTATTCTTCTATGAACAGAGGTGAGTTTATTTACTTCTACAAGTTAACATTTAAACCACTCTTGCTTATTGGGCAGATTCGATGTTACAGGATCACTGCCAACTCACATAACCATGGCCATTATCAGTTGACCAATACCCTTAGTTTTATTTGTTGTTGTTGTTGTTTGGGGTTTAACACCAGTTTTCAGTACATGATAGGCAATACATGGCATAACAAACCCCTGTGGGGTAAATTCACCATATTCAGAAAGACATGACCTTTTTCCTCAATTCCCTTTCAGCAGTTGATTTGAAAAATGGATGCCAAAATTTTCAAAATATTAGTAACAAGAAAATGTTTCATAAGGCGGGGTAAAGAAGATTTTCCCACAATTGCAGCCAATCATTAAAGAGAATACTGCACATGGGTTATGGGCTTATTTGGACCAATCAGAATCACATAAAGTGATATGTTAACATGTTGTAATATCAAAAACAAAATAAACTGCACACACGGTATGTAAAATGTACAGACTATGTGGAAATAACAAGTACTGTCTATACTAATTTATAGGTTGAGTACAAGTACAAACTACAGAGACAACATATCTGCTATCACATAATGTTCCAGCAGATCAGGGTCTATGCAGATTGTTAGGAGTAATCAGCAGAACCAATGACACATAACCTGACTGCAATGGCAGGTCAGGGTCTTTGTTGTTTGCAATTAGACTTGACTTATATGTGAGTATATATGGTAGGTTTTGTGCTCAAACTTCATTATCCAAATTTTCTATATAATAAAATCTGTATTCAATGTTCTAAATTTTCTCTTTCCTCTTGGTTATAAACAAAGTTTACTCTATGTTCAGTGAAATTGTTACAAATTGAAATTGTGTGCTTATTAGCACCAAGAGATTCACATCAGTAAAAAAAAAGAGAAAAGAATACAAATCACTATAATAAAAATTAATTTTGCAAATGACCAATACTGATTCTGATTTCTACAGACCTGAAGTTCATCATCAATGCTAGAGTAAGTGAAGGGATCCGACAGCCTGGATGTATCAATGTCCAAATCATCAATATCATCGTAATGCTTATCATACACCATGTAGCCCTCAAGCCCCTCTGGGACAGATGGTGTTGATGTCTCCTTCATCAGTATACGTAGCCATGCTCCCAGCTCATCCCAGCACATGGGCTGAAAGATGCATATATAGCAGCAAGTCTATAATTGTTAAAATTTTGGTCAGCCCACTAAGATCTAGTCTTTCTAGCATTCTGAAGAAAATTTGTCAACCAGTTTCTAAACAATTACCGAAGTCGAACATATAACTTTGAATATGTTCACAAAAGAAAATTTCTGATTAAAAAAAACTGATTTGATAATTTTGCAGACAAAATCCAACCCATAAAATGACACCACTAATACAAAGCAGAATCAATCTTATTTTTGTGTTCAGTATTTCATTTGGGTGGAATTATTTATTCAAATTATTATTCACTGGAAATACAAAGTGCTTGTCTATAATATTCTTGGACTGGAACATTAATTTGGAATTATAGTGATTTCAGACAAGAAAACTTTGGGATTATATTACTGTGATACATCAAAAGACTACTAGCACATTGCCACACTACAGGACACTGGAACATTAGCATATTCAAGACTACAGGCACATCAACACATTCAATATTTGAATTTAATTGGAATACCACTGTGAATCAGTTGCAATTTATACATTTGGACTCGTGATAAAACTTTCAGGACTATTTGGAATTTACTCAACAATACTGTAAGATCCTTTTAAATTTCACTTTGTATTCTAGGGAAATAAATTATTTATTGAATTTTACAAAACTTGTTCTTTTCACTCTTTTCTGTTACTTAGTTAAGACCACAGTCATAATATTTTCAAATGCTAAAATGATAGATTTGTAAATAAATCAGAAATTGTTACTTACTATGTACTGAGGATTGTTTTATTTTAATAAAAATTTAATAGAATATAAGACTTTTTATTAAAAGTTACAAATTAGCAAAGAGCAATAGGCACCCTAAATTTGTATGTTAAATTTTCAATTAAAACTGCATTGGTAACCTTGTTTGACCATGAAAATGTAATGGCATGTTTTTACCTCTATAGTTATCTTTTCTCTATTATTTTCTTGGAGCATTAGGCCCAGTTCACTTTTTGTCTCCTCAACGGCACGTCGCAGATGGCAGTTCCGCAGCAGAAAATCTAGCTCGCACACTTCACTTGACTCATTACGATAGCATTCAAAGCTGTTATCATGTACAAGGCACCAACGCTTTCCCCATTTCCTCTTATTGAAACTACTGTAGATGTTTAAAAACCCTGTAATATACAAAAGGCACATCACTTTGAGTTAAATCAAATAGTGACTGCTTGGATTTCTTTACTAAGTCTTATATTTATAATATATAATCCAATTAGGATTGCACTGTATTGTGAATTCACCTTTTTCACAGTTTTCAGTTTGCATCATTTTGCTAAGAATGGCATGTTAATTGGTACTAAATTGGTAGATCTGGAAAAGAGTCCTCTTGTTTATTTGGAAGGATAATTATTTGTCGGGTTCTTAAATTTTGTAGCAACCACAAAAAATACTTAATTTATTTTATCTTACCTTAACGATGCTTTAGTAAATGTTGAGATTATTGATGATGTGGTATGAGTTGAGATTACTGAAGATGTGGTATGAGTTGAGATTACACTGATGATGTGGTATGAGTTGAGATTACTGATGATGTGGTATGAGTTGAGATTATTGATGATATGGAATGAGTTGAGATTACTGATGATGTGGTACATGTTGAGATTACTGATAATGTGGTACATATTGAGATTACTGAAGATGTATGTTTTGAGATTACTGATGATTTGGTATGTGTTGAGATTATTGATGATGTGGTACACTGGGTGAGTTCCATGAGTAATATCAGTACACTGGGTGAGTTCCATGAATAATGTGAGTACACCAGGTTAGTTCCATGAGTACTGTGAGTAAAACCAGGTTAGTTCCATAAGTAATGTCAGTACACTGGGTGACTTCCATGAGTAATGTGAGTACACAGGGTGATTTCTATCAGTAATGTCAGTACACTGGATGAGTTCCACGAGTAATGTGAGTACACCAGGTTAGTTCCATAAGTAATGTGAGTACACCAGGTTAGTTCCATGAGTAATGTGAGTACACTGGGTGATTTCTATCAGTAATGTCAGTACACCTGATGAGTTCCATGAGTAATGTGAGTACACCAGGTTAGTTTCATCAGTAATGTGAATACACTG
The DNA here is from genome assembly GCA_016617855.1 of Megalonaias nervosa. Taxonomy (NCBI): domain Eukaryota; kingdom Metazoa; phylum Mollusca; class Bivalvia; order Unionida; family Unionidae; genus Megalonaias; species Megalonaias nervosa. The sequence goes on along the minus strand of JAECUM010015705.1, from coordinate 20,947 downwards.
GGTTAGTTCCATCAGTAATGAAAGTATGCCAAGTTAGTTCTATGAGTAATGTGAATTCACCAGGTTAGTTCCATGAGTAATGTGAGTATACCAGGTTAGTTCCATGAGTCATGTAAGTACACCAGGTTAGTTCCATCAGTAATGTATGTACACCAGGTTAGTTCCATGAGTAATGTGAGTACACCAGGTTAATTCCATCTGTAATATGAGTACCCAGGTTAGTTCCAAGTGTGTGAACACTGTTTTGACAATAATCACTCTAATTTATTTGATGAACGGATAATGGTTTAACACTTGTCTATTTGCAACACAAGCATTTACTGTACCTAATCAAGTGCAAGATGTTGATAGGCACTCAATTAACACAATAAAGAGATCAATTAATCATTGAAGGGAATGCCACTTCATGTTTAATTTGATGCTAATGACAAAAAACTACATGTCAACTTTTATGAGAGTGACCAGCAGCAACTTTCACGGCCCCAACAGATTAGTGATAGCTGGGGTTTTAATGATCCATTGGCAAAGTCACTAACCTTGGGTTAGCAGATTGGCATTAATTTCTAGTCTTGCTGTATATGGTTCATATTTCTGCAGGTGTTAGCCAATTGAATGCTAGGCTTTGCACTTGCTTATAGAATCATTTGTTTTGAAAATCAGTCTCTCTTTTGTGATAGTGATGGCTAAAAACAATGGACCTTCCCCACAAATTGTTTTCTTTGTTGAGGAGAAACTGCTGAATTTGGAAGCCGAATTTGGGCTAGATTGTCAAACTCATTACAGATACAATAATCATTGTTGTTGTTGTTGTAGGGTTTAAAACCATTTTTCAGCACAAGATAGGCTATACATGGTGGCCAGTATTAATGGTGGAGGAAGAACTAGGGAAAACCCCGGAAAGAACCACTGACCCACGAGAAGCTACTGGCAAGCTTTCTCACATATCCACAATGGCCAAACCTGAGACTTGAACCCATGCAGACAGAGGTGAGATGGCAATGATCCATAATGGTGAACACTTTAGACCACTCGGCTACCCATACAATAACTGATAATATGTTTACAAGATGAAAGATGAAAAATGGAACACAGACAACAACCCTCCTCCTCCTCTCTCCTGCTGTTTCAAAACTACAAGCTATAATTCAAACCACGTATAAACAATGCATGTAATCCAATCAGGAAAAAATGTTCCACACTTCTAAATATGGGTGGTACTCCTTGGATTAAAATTTGTGTAGTGCCATACTTTTCTGATCCTAATGTTATCTGAAACACTGTGAAGCAATGTCATCAAAAACTGACAGTTATGTCTCACAATCTGCTAATGCAGATGGGATAATAATCATTAATTGAAAACTTTAGATAAACCACACAATAAATGATTTAATTTACCATATATACTCGCTTATAAATTGAGCCATTCTGTAAACAACATGGACTTGATTTGTAGTCATATAATTGCACTGGCAGATCAGTGTGTATGTTGTTTGTTCTACTGATTACTCCTAACAAACTGCATTGATCCAAATCTGCTGCCACATCATGTGATGGCAGATCTGGGTCAGTGCAGTTTGCAGATGGACTCAGCTGATAAGAGGGTTTATATCATAGTCAAATCTACTGAGTTAAAGTGAAATCTCTCAGGACCAAATTAAGTATTGGATTATGAGAAGTTCAGGCTAAGAAGGTTCACTAATCTCACATTACAATGAGATGTCATGGGTGTCTTTGTATACAAATATTGTTATGCTTTGATGGAAAATCAATATGCAATGAATTTGTTTAACAGAATTATGTTTAAGTAGAATTTCATTGCATTTCTCTGTATTTTAAATTTTAAGTAATTCTGCATAGTACTAGGGCATTTCTAGGCCACATGCTCTTATCTGTTTTTAATGGGTATGCAGTCTAACACTGACTTTTGGGACCAAACTTCTCTCAGCTTTGATCTGGGAGGTTTTGGCTTCCTTAGATTTTTAAAAAAAAAAAAATTAAATGCCAATTATAGAGAAAATTTCAAGATTAAATCTTTCATTCTTTTTGCTGAACATTATGTGCAGATTAAAAATCCATTTCTCTGGTAAAATTGACTCCAAATGAAAACCAGAAATTTAACCATTGCATTGATAAAGAGATAGATTATCAAAATTACCAACTGTATTACTTTCCTTGATCGGGGCTTGATTTGCTGTCACGTGTGACATTATTCTAGAACTAATTAACCTGCCACTAATCTAGAAGTCTATTGATTTCATGATCATTCAGGTGAATCCCTCTGACTGGGATTTCCTTGTCTCAGTGCAAAACTTATCATTAATTCAACAAGTCTTGTCTGCCCTGGTGTGGCATAAATGAAAAATTTGCAAAAATGTCACTAGAGCAACAAAATGGTTACTATGAGCTCCTTTTGCCAAAGGTGAGTAGAACCTTCAAAGATAAATATACCTATAAGGTTTTATGAATGTACATACAACACTCTCACAAAAATTGAGGTAAATATAAAAAACGTAATCACTTGTACATGAAAATCATATCATCATGACCTATATTTTCTCATGGTGAGTAGTAACCTCCGAGATCTATATTTTCCTATGGTAAGTAGTACCATTTATGATCTATATTATCCTGTGGTGAGTAGTACCATCTATGATTAATATATTCCTATGGTGAGTAGTACCATCCATGATCTATAGTACCATCCATGATATGATATTTATTTTCCCAAGGTGAGTGGTACCATCCATGATCAATATTTTCTCATGGTGAGTAGTACCATTCATGATCTATGTTTTCCCATGCTGAACAGTACCATTCATGATCTATATTTTCCCGTGGCAAGTGGTACCATCCCTGTTCTATATTTTCTCATGGTGAGTGGTACCATTCATGATCTATATTTTCCCATGGTGAGTAGTACCATCCATGATCTATATTTTCCCATGGTGAGTGGTACCATCCATTATCTATATTGTCCCACAATGAGTTGTACCATCCATTATCTATATTTTTCCATGGCAAATAGTACCATCCATGATCTGTATTTTCTCATGGTAAGCTGTACCATCCATGATCTATATTTTCCCATGGTGAGTAGTACCATCAATGATCTATATTTTGCCATGGTGAGTAGTACCATTTATGATCTATATTTTCCCATTGCGAGCAGTACCCTCCAAGATCTATGTAGCTCTCAAGTTTCATCACAACACATAGAACAATGTCACAGAAACTGAGCTAAGTACAAATCTCAATGTTGGCACCTTTGCCAACAACAGTAACCAGACAAGCAATCCTTACATTCCCGAACTATGCTTTATAGTTAAGACATAGATGACACAAACATGCATGGATGATTATCATCCAATGTTTTCCAGTTGAAATAAGATGGATCAATTATCATGTCAACTGTCTATACCACTGAACCTCAGAATAAGAGCATAAAAGGTGGATATGGTTTTTTTCCCCTGCTTCTCCCTTATACAAACACACCAACAAAACATTTAGTAATACAATGTATCACATTCTATAGAAAACCAAAAACCAAATCAAGTAACTTGAATTTTATGAAAAACCAGAGACCAAAGTAGGCCTGATATCACCCACCTGGGTAGCTGACTTGTGAATGCCAATTTATACACACTGAAATTGTTGAGGGGAAAGAAAAGCTTGGTGCACATAGTTATTACTTTGTCTGTTAATGTTTGGTGTGATTCATGTTCTTCCATGACTTCTTTCTTGACGTAGAAAGATAAGTCATTTAAACAACCAGCTTTATCCCATGTATTTCTCCAAGCCCCATACTTAGTCTTAATTCATAACTTACTGTTCAGAGTTCCACTCTAAATATATATACTTACTTGGCATTATAAGGGGAGGTAATCTGTGCAGTCCGTATGGATTCATGGGTCAGACTTTACCCCCTATAAGTCACAACCTGGAAACCATGGAGATCAGTATCCAACTGGCTAAGTGGTTAAGGTACTGGATGTGTGACAAGAAGGATTCAGGGTTGAGTCCTACCTTGTCAATAACCTAGATCAACTGCCATATTTCTCAGGATTTTTATTTAACAAATCATGGATTTAATTGCTCTTAGAAATTAAATCTAAAAGTGCTGCAGGAGGAAAGCATATTGAGATACTATATATACTTTTCATTAAAGCTACAAAAACAGTTTCAACAAATGTTATTGCCAAGAAGATCATGAACATGTATACAAAGCAAATGGACTGGAAACAAATTTTTCAAATTGCAGTTTCCTCTCCATGCAAAAAAATGACAAAATATACGTTTAAAATAAACTGCAAGTAATAGCACTGAATATATGAATTGGCTTAAATCTGTACAAATTTAAAAGTCCTTCATGCCATAACACTTTCTGTAAAATTTGGTCAAATTCTTCAGAGTGGTTTTTGAAAAGAAGAGGAAAGGATTTTTATTTTTGCAAATGGCAGCCATATTTCATTGCAAATTAGTGACATCTGTACAAATATGAAAGCCTGTATCAGCAGAATGCTGTTAAGTTGGTCAATTTCTGCTGAGCAGTTTCTGAGAAGAAGCTGTTTAAAGTTTGTCTGTATTTAGTAATGGCTGGCATACTGGATAGAGGATTGGCAACGTTTGCCAAAATTTGAGAGCTCTTTATGGCAGAATGCTTTCTGTCAAATTTGGTCAATTCCACAGAGTGAATTTTGATTATGTCCTATGCACAAACTCACCTGGCCTTATGACTAGGTGAGCAAAAAATGGTCATGAATCAAGTCCCTAGACACTAGGATACAAACACACAATAACCAGAGCTAATCAAATCTCAAAGCCTGGTGTCTAGGACTACACAGTTTAAAATTCAGACAAGTAAAATTTTCCAAGGAGCCATTCTGGGAAAGTGCTTTTTTCCTATTTTAAATTAAGCTTGGCAAGTGCTTTTTTTATACTTTAATCTACTTGTACATGGCTATTTGTGCCCTCTTGGCATACTGAATGCTTGAATCTACCTTCATTTACTCATACACATCCTCTGATTGGTCACAGAAAAGTGTCACATGTGAGTAAGTTCTATTACTGCTTAACTGCATATTGGGTCATGCAACCAAATTATCAGCCAATCAAAACACTTCAAAGAAACAAATCCAGTATGATTAATTATCATTGCTTTAAACAACCATGTTATATTGTGTGTTTTCAATACAGACACTCATACATGGATCAACCTTTGATTTCAAGTCAGTGCAATGAAATGCATTAAAGACATTTTATCGACATGAGCGTCCACTTCCTTTGTAATGTATTAAACAACAGTAATGAGTCCTAATTTTGTAACTGATTATACAGAGATTGACTTCAATGTGTGGTATTGCATTTGAGGCTAAACAATTCTGCTAAAGGAGCAGTCTGTGTTTGCATTGAAATGACAAAATATAAGTAATGATCACTTCGGTAGAAGTAGTTGTCAAAATGAGGTCTTTTTTTCTATTTTTATGAAATGAGTTTACAAAATCTTTTTTGCAATGAAGGTCATAAGGAAGATTCAGTGTGGGAACTTTCAGGTGAAAATGGAAGGATAAAACTAAAGGTTGCCACCGAGTCGGAGGTAACTATTCCTCCAAACAGACATAAACCAGATTCTGTGGCAGCAAACAATGTAAAACGTTACAAGACAAAGAGTCAGAGAAGTTTTCAGTCACATTGGTTTGATAGTTATCCATGTGCAGAAAATCCTCAAAGTTCAAGTTGCTATGTGCACTCCAGGAGAAAAATGGTCTTAAACATGGTACTAATTATAAAAATAGACTCAGGGCATAAGACGCTGTTTTGTGACCGAGTCTTGAGAGACATTACTGAAGGTCTGAATTCAAATAAATTCCATTCCATTTTGCTGATGGAAGTACTGATGTGACCATATCTGAGCAAGAAATGGTGTATACCACACATCTTAACAGTAAAAAAAAATTAAAATTAAGCCCTTTGAAATAATAAACATGGTGTACATTATTTCTCTAATTTTAATATTTACTAAAATACATCTCGTTGAGCTAGGCAAGGGATCAAAATATTGGGACAAGTGAAAATGCAGGTTGGACAAGTGAATTTTCTGAAAATTTCATCAGCCCTGCAATAACACACAACAATTCTTTGGAAGTTATGTCTCACCTGATCTACTAATCGACTTAAACCTAAAATAGACACTAGCACAAGAAAAACAGGCCACTATGACCAACTTTTCATAATTGCTAAAAGAAATCCTTGAAAAGAAAAACATACCCAATAATTTTAAAGACTGTATAAGTAACAATGTCTGTCAAATGGAACCAAATGCAAATAAATAATGTAATCAATGGCCAGTGTAACTATTTTCCAGTGGGTGAATAGCATTGCTTCTGATGAAGTCTGATGGATGTACATAACACTGTTCCAGGAAAATGTAGATAAATTAAAAAACTGAATACTGATGTCTACTGGAAGAACAAAAACAAGAACAATAACTGATAGTACAATCATACCTATTATATATACTAACATATAAATCAGGTCCAAGTACAAACTGCACAGACCCAGATCTGCCAGCACAATGTTTGATGACAGATCAGGGTCTATGTTATTTGCAGTTGGATCTGATTTATATATGGTATGTCTTGCCTCATCAGGGATAAGATGATAAAACTATACCTTGACATCTTGCCCCATCAGGGATAAGATGACAAAACTATACCTTGATGTCTTGCCTCATCATGGACAAGATGACAAAACTACACCTTGATGTCTTGCCTCATCATGGACAAGATGACAAAACTATACCTTGATGTCTTGCCTCATCATGGACAAGATGACAAAACTATACCTTGATGTCTTACCCCATCAAGGATAAGATGACAAAACTATACCTTGATGTCTTGCCTCATCATGGACAAGATGACAGAACTATACCTTGATGTCTTGCCTCATCATGGACAAGATGACAAAACTATACCTTGATGTCATGCCTCAACATGGACAAGATGGCAAAATTATACCTTGATGTCTTGCCTCATCATGGACAAGATGACAAAACTATACCTTGATGTCTTGCCTCATCATGGACAAGATGACAAAACTATACCTTGATATCTTGCCTCATCACGGACAAGATGACAGAACTATACCTTGATGTCTTGCCTCATCATGGACAAGATGACAAAACTATACCTTGATGTCTTGCCTCATCACGGACAAGACGACAAAACTATACCTTGATGTCCTGCCTCATCATGGTAAGGATGACAAAATGATACCTTGATGTCTTGCCTCATCATGGACAAGATGACAAAACTATACCTTGATGTCTTGCTTCATCATGGTAAGGATGACAAAACTATACCTTCATGTCTTGCCTCATCATGGTAAGGAGGACAAAACTATACCTTGATGTCTTGCCTCATCATGGTAAGAATGACAAAACTATACCTTGATGTCTTGCCTCATCATGGCAAAGATGACAAAGCTATCTCTTGATGTCTTGCCTCATCATGGTAAGAATGACAAAACTATACCTTGATGTCTTGCCTCATCATGGAAAGGATGACAAAACTATACCTTGATGTCTTGCCTCATCATGGCAATGATGACAAAACTGTACCTTGATGTTTTGCAGGTTTTGCTTTTGAGGACTCTGTAACAGTAACCACTGGTGCAGCAGGATTTGTGGGTGTATTGGTCAGTAATGGCTTCTGGACTGGAAGATTGGTCAGAGATGGCTTCTGGATTGGAAGATCGGTCAGTAATGGCTTTTGGATTGGAAGAACATTATCTGATGATGAATTCTTGCTGACATTTCCCCCACTCTTGCTGCTGACATCCACAGGGTCTGTTTTCTTGTAAGTTTTTTTGCTTATAGTGTCAAAAAACTGACTGGCCCTAAGAGCAAAAGACCCCATTCTGTTTGCTCTGATCCCTTTCTCATCTGAAATGAAAGAGATTGGGATGATGTCAAAATCAAAGTCAATAAGTTACATTAGGACTGAAAAGAAACTGCAGTGTAATACTGTAAATTATTATATGATAGTTGTACAATCTGGATACAGCATGCCCTCATTTTTGATTCTGCCAATGGGAGTCAGTGTGCATGCTGCCATATAGTGAGACCACCTTATAATGAAGTACATGATACAATACTCCCCCATTATAATGATGTCCATGGTGCTATACAGTATACTGCCTTACATTGAGACCACCTTAAAAGGAAGTATATGATACAGCATTCCTTCTATAATGCTCTCCATGGGAGTTAAAGAGTATACCATCTTATAGTAAGTCTACTTTATAATGAATTACATTGAATAGATTGAAATGTAGGCAGATGTAACAGACTGAAATGTAGGAAGATGTAATAGACTGAAATGTAGGCAGATGTAATAGATTGAAATGTAGGCAGATATAATAGATTGAAATGTTGGCAGATGCAATAGACTGAAATGTAGGCAGATGTAATAGACTGAAATGTAGGCAGATGTAATAAACTGAAATGTAGGCAGATGTTAATATACTGAAATGTAAGCAGATAGATTGAAATGTAAGCATATGTAATAGATTGAAATGCAGGCAGATGTAATAGATTAAAGATATAGGCAGAAGTAATATACTGAAATATAGCATATTTAATATACTGAAATGTAGGCAGATGTAACAGATTGAAATGTAAGCATATGTAATAGATTGAAATGTAGGCAGATGTAATAGACTGAAATGTAGGCAGATGTAATATACTGAAATGTAAGCAGATGTAACAGATTGAAGATGTATGCAGATGAAATAGATTGAAATGTAGGCAGGTGTAATAGACTGAAATGTAAGCAGATGTAATAGATTGAAGATATAGGCAGATGTAATATACTGAAATGTAGGCAGATGTAATGGATTATAATGTAGGAATATTGAAAATAAAAACATGGAGCAGATTGAAGATTTAGGAATAATGAAGATGTAGGCAGTATAAAATGAAATTAATAACTATGGCATACAAAAGTAATGACTAACATAAGCAAATATTTTATTTATTGTCTCATTTTTCAAAACGGAGATCCACAAAGTTGATATAGAAACCGTCGACTACCATGACAAAGTCAACAAATTTACATAAAAATTGGCAGAATTGTAAAGCATTTTATGTTCCATCTCCCCTTTCAATCATAAATTTTTTTCTGTCTTCTACATTTGGTAAATTCTCATTTATTCAGGGAGCTAAGTTTTGTGTCAATGAAGTGTCTTGCACTTGCTTTTTTTCAGAATTGTCACACTATAGAAGCACATTGAACAAATTTCTATGTTACGTAGGTGTTCTGTATCAACTTTACAACCATAAAATCTACATAAGAACACCCTAAACTAAGCATCTCTATTTATAATATAACCCTATTATCTATATGAAAAACCTCTCTAAAACAAGCATCTATATTTGCAATATAACCCTATTATCTATATGAAAAAACCTCTCTAAAACAAGCATCTCTATTTATAATATAACCCTATTATCTATATGAAAAACCTCTCTAAAACAAGCATCTCTATTTGTAATATAACCCTATTACCTATATGAAAATTCTCTCTAACACAAGCATCTCTATTTATAATATAACCCTATTATCTATATGAAAAACCTCTCTAAAACAAGCATCTCTATTTATAATATAACCCTATTATCTATATGAAAAACCTCTCTAAAACAAGCATCTCTATTTATAATATAACCCTATTATCTATATGAAAAACATCTCTAAAACAAGCATCTCTACTTATAATATAACCCTATTATCTATATGAAAAACCTCTCTAAGCATCTCTATTTTATTGACCCAGTGTCAAAACAAATATTTATTGGAGCTGCAAATGGATAAACACACCTTGCTTAACCCTGAACGCTTGAGGGGACATGAGTAATGCCTATAAAGTGTTCTGTCGGCATTACAGTAGATATATACAGTAACTGGATCTTGGCCTTCTGTCAGTATTACAGTAGATATACACAGTAATTAGAGCTGTGTGTTTTGTCAGTATCAGAAATGGTATCCATATGCAGTTTATCGTTACAGTAACTAGATCTGGGTGTTCTATCAGTATCACACACACACACATGTACACACACACACACACACACACACAGACAGAGGTTATTAATACAGTAATTAGATTTGGGTGCTTATATCATGTTGGTTTTGATAGCATAAATGCATCGGATCTTGTGACACCTAAAGGGTGAGCTGACATCTTTCCTCTATCAAATGAGATGCGATAAAAGCACTCAGATCAAGTCACTGAGTTCAAGACAATTTATTACATACCTGAATTATTTTTAACAAAAAGTGAAGTTTTCTGTTGTTATTGTTTTGTTCTTTGATTTGATCCATCTACTCCCTTCATAAGACGGTAGTTAGATAATGTCATCCTGGACAGTAAGGAATCTTAACCTTTAATTGGATACACTTTTAATATCAGGTGTCACATCAGCCTGAGGTAAGTAACCTTTAATCAGGAGCTGTACAATGATCAGTGATAATAAAAAATCTCCTTGAGTATAGTGTTTTTCTGTAAATATAGTAATGCTACTGGAATTTTCATTATTGGAAACAGAAATGGTGATGTGTTAATCAAAGCAGTAATACCTGAATGTTGTATTAATATAAACAGAAATGGGGACTGGTTCTTAAATATAGTGATACTAGAATGTTTTATTAATGCAAACAGAAATGGGGACTGAATTTACACAGTTAATCAAAAAGTCCAAGATAGAAAGCAATAATATTAAATGTATTATTGTGCTCTGGAGTTATGTACTTGTGGAGCTAATGTCATCCATAAACCTAATAACACCTTCCACTCAATCTTGGTACTTCCCAAAGACCATACTCCTTTGAATAAGAAGTGCTCAATCACCCATAAACTCCAGTGTGATAACTGTGGAAATGACTACACTGGGAATACCTCTAGAAGCCTTAAAGGTCACCAGCCATACTCCAACATTTTTCTTTTTTACATCAGATTTGCATTACATGATTAAAAGTAGTTATACTCGCACAAAAAGAACAAAAAAATTATCAAAGTGTAAAGAAGAAATAATAATTTAATTACTCGAAATAGAAGTATACAACACTGTTACTTCCCTTTAGCTACGATTTCCCACCTACAGAAGATGCCAACGGGAAATGACGTACATTTATCCCCACAAGATGAAGTACAGGCTTCTTATTGTTGAAAAATAAAACACTATAAACTATGGATAGGGAACATTTAGATGAAACTACTGAAAACTAATTTACTGTTCAGCCTTATATCGATACACGTGCACAACGCACTAGATCGTGTCGCTTTCAGAACTGTTCCATTGTTTCAATTTATTTTGAAAATTCCCGTTAATACAGGTAAAAAGGAATCAATGTTGGCTTCCCTATGCTGGCCGAGTTTATAAAAATAAATTGGCACACTTAAAAGAATCCAAAGGAACCAAACTTGGCGTCCTTATGTCGGCCGACTTCATAAGAAAAAATCGGCACACTTAAAAGATACCAAAGTCAGTTTTTGGGGTTGATTTGCTTTGTAATAAAACAACCTTTGTATCTGATATCCTGTCAGTAGGTTTCAGCTAGGAGTTTACTGCTCGCTGCCAGTTGTGTTTATTCATCACCTGGGCTTCTATTTATTTCCCATATGTAATCATAATTGATGTTTGCAGGGCAAATAGTATACTTTTGTAACCCATGTTAGTGAAAACATTATCATTTGCACTCACAGTGAACGTATTTTAAAATAATGATTTTTATTTGCAAGATACCGTCATGTAGTTAACCTGGATACAATACAATCTTGGTCAGTTTGCACCTTGTAACTTATTATGCATGGATGGCAGGTGCCTTCAAGCAATCGGGTGACATTCCCATCTTTTTTGCGATTTTGTTATTTGACATAAGCGATACACACTACAGTAAGATGTATATGCAAGCCGGCATCCACTACATATATGGAGTTCGTGGATATATTTTTTTCTTTAATAAATTTCGCATGATGAAAAAAGAAGGGATAAATGATAACAATGCAAGGTTAGTTTTTTCATTTTATTTTCAAACAAGTGTATGTTTACCAAGTTTTTTTGTAACGTGCGGGGGGGGGGGACAAATTCAACACAAAATTATTTCCTTTCTTATTTGTATGGAATAATGGAGCATATATGATTGACAGGATTGACTAGTAATGACAAGCTTTTAATTTATGCACGCACACACTAAGACAACTTGAAAAATAAAAACAAACAACAAAATTAACTGGTAAGAGCTTCATATTGCAGCAACTAAATACTGACAAAAAAATGCTCAACATTATTCTCTCTCTCTTTCCTGGGTAATCAAGTGTGTATTATATGCAGCAATGTTACAACCTGAAGCCTAAAATTAAATATATTTGTTATAATATCTCATGTACACTATCCTTAGAAAAATGTATATGTATTCTGTAGAATATTATCTGTTAAGTATTATTGTTTTATAAATCAATATTGATAATTTGACCGGAAGACTTAAATTGAGAATGTTGTTGTGCAGATGCATATATTTTTTTAGCATAAAAAAATGTATATAAATATTTTAATTAGAATGTGCAAGATATGTCAGTTTGTGTTTTCTCTCATATATATGTTACAAAGTATGATTATTTTCTTTGAAAGAATATCAAGATAGTTTGTTTAAATACAGTTTTTTCCCCAAAACCTATTCCTAAAACCTATCTTACATAGTATCTACTTGTTATGTGAAGAAAAAGAACTTGTTCAAACTATTGTTAAGTTGGGCCGAATTGTCTTTCTAGTTGGGCCAAATTGTCTTGGGCCGAATTGTCTTTGGGCCAAATTGACTATAATCTGGCATAAACGATACAACATTCCCATCCATCACCCTATTCGATCCCACAGCTTGAATCCACTTTTTTCTGGTAAACAGCGTCTTTTGGAAAAAGAAAGAACCCTTTTTCCCATCATCACTCTTTTGGTTACATCCATATGCAACACAGTGTACCATATTTGCTGTACAAAAGCATGATCGTAAGATATATCACATAGACATTTACGTGGGGAAATTAAACACTGGAATGGCTAGGTTGAATAGAAGGGATAAATGTATGTCATATCCGTTTTTGACACGTGGAAACCACCGATTGTTTACGGAGATTGCCGAATAATTTTTTCATTTAAAAAAGCGGATTTTTAAGTCTAATTAAACATTTTTATGGTGTGCATACATAACAAATGCATTTTGTTTATGACTATAATAATATCACACGTTTGTACAATATAGGTGGCAAGTGACCTTTAAGACAAGAGTTAAAGAATACCTATACATCAACAGAGAATCCCTGACAACAGTTGGTGAACATTGCATCTGGGCATACTTTCCCTCAAGATAACATCAGAGTACTTGATAGAGAGAATAATACTCTAAGGAGAAAAACAAGGGAAGCTATTGAAATCATAGAGGTGGAGCCAGTGCTGAACTGTAATTCCCGATTGGAACTCCCACCACTGTAGAGAAGGATTTTAATATGTGATCAACATTTGGATGATCATATGACTCCAGTCCAGACATCATTCCTCTCATAAAAACCTTGCGAAAAGGTCGAAAGCTTTGGAGTGAAAAACTTATTTTGCTACAGAAAGGTATTTACATCTAGTTTTATAAACTGCAATGGCTGTAGCAGGTAACAGTATTCATTCTAGATTTGTTCTTGAAAGCAAAAACATGTCTCTCTCAACCTCTTCACCCCTCCACCTCCAATTAATACTGCTTTCCTTCATTTAGTGTCATGTGACCCTGAAAGTATCAATCACCAGAACCTAACCATGTCTCAGGACTCATTCAAGGTATGTAAAAATTCAGTCTGGTCTGGCTGGACTCAATAGTCACTTTTAAAAACACATCTTGCTTACAAACTAAGTGGGATGTACGGATTAATCGGCAACTGGATAGACAGACTGCACAAAACCACTATATCTATATCTCAATCCTGTTGTCGGGGTGGGATGGGGTGGGGTTAACATTTATTATAAAGTTTGCCAATTAGAATATATGCAACAGTAATGTTTTGAATTTGCTCATTAGCAACATGAATGTCACATTATTCTATCATGATCAACATGAATAAAATTTTTATGAATATTATAAATGATAAAATGTAACAGTGTGTCAAATTGTCATGGGCCAAACAATGAACAATCCTTATTTTATAAACAATAATTCCTAAAACTGAGAATCCCTGGTTGTAACATGTTGATTCCTCACCTTTCTTGTTACTTTTTGCTGATCCTGGTTCTATGTTCAAAGTATCACAGCTTGCAGTGGAAATATTGGAGGTGGATGAAAATAAACCACTCTGGAAAAGATAATAATGTATAGATTTGGAAAAACAAGGATTAGATATTCAACAAAAAATATTATTTAATTCAGTGAAAAAAAGACATAAACAAAACTGTCACAAAATACATATATTTTACTTTCACAAGCAAGGCAAGTGATTCATTGATGACTGAATTTTGTCTGATTATTATTCAACCTTCTATCCATCAAATGACTGTTGTTTTTAAAATCTGAACTTTGGTGTTGTGCTGAGGTGAATTAAATTTCGTTTATAATTACAACATAATTAACTAGTAAAATTTTTAATTTTCCCTTTTTTATTTCATAGAATACATACACACTTAACCTTTCTTAGTGGATACTTCTGTATTTAGGATGCCCATTCATTTTTCACATACATATTTAACCTCTAAATGTGGAATATCTACATATCTATAGCAAATATAAAGGAGAAATGAGAAGTGGGAAGTGGAAACATTGTATTGCCATGATTGGCAATGCCATAGGCAAAAATGCAAAATGTTTCCACTTCACCAGTTAAATGTTTCCTTACATCTGCTCTAAAAACATACATTTTCATTTTCGTACATGTCTTTTAGTGTCAATTTGTACGGATATTTCCATTCTTCACCAATATGGTTAACACTATAGACAAAATATTGTATATTACTACATTGATAAAAAGACTGTAGACAAATAGTGTATATTACTACATTGATAAAAAGAAGTTCTGAATTTTCACAATTTAGGACAGTAACATCTTTTAAATTTTGTTCCTACATCCATGGCGCTGTGCAAATCTTTCATAAGGGCGGTGTTTCAATTTGGAATTTAGCTGTTTAAAAAGTGAGCAAAACTTTGAAAAGTGAAAGAATTTGTATGTCTAATGTCACATAACTTTTCTGATGCAAACTTTCATACAAACATTGAAATGTTAACCAGGTCAAGCATATACAATTTTCCCAAATACCATCTTTAAAACCTGCTAAGGGAATTTAATGAGGGTTAATAATAAAATTCCTATAAAAATAACTCCAAGTCAAAATCCCTGAAGGACTTAAATAATGTTAAGCATATGGATGATAATGCACTGCGGAACATTCAGGTCTTCAAACTTCTTTTTTTACAACTTAATTCAGGTATATTATGATACACTACTTTCATGTGCTACTATATCAATGTATTGTCACACTGTCTTCACATGCTGCTATATCAATGTATTGTTACACTGTCTTCACATGCTACTACATCAATGTATTGTCACACTGTCTTCACATGCTACTACATCAATGTATTGTTACACTCTCTTCACATGCTACTACATCAATGTATTGTCACACTGTCTTCACATGCTACTACATCAATGTATTGTTACACTGTCTTCACATGCTTCTACATCAATGTATTGTTACACTGTCTTCACATGCTACTATATCAATGTATTGTTACACTGTCTTCACATGCTACTATATCAATGTATTGTTACACTGTCTTCACATGCTACTATATCAATGTATTGTCACACTATCTTCACATGCTACTACATCAATGTATTGTTACACTGTCTTCACATGCTACTACATCAATATATTGTTACACTGTCTTCACATGCTACTATATCAATGTATTGTCACAATGTCTTCACATGCTACTACATCAATGTATTGTTACACTCTCTTCACATGCTACTACATCAACGTATTGTCACACTATCTTCACATGCCACTACATCAATGTATTGTTACACTGCCTTCACATGCTACTACATCAATGTATTGTCACACTATCTTCACATGCCACTACATCAATGTATTGTTACACTGTCTTCACATGCTACTACATCAATGTATTGTCACACTGTCTTCACATGCTACTACATCAATGTATTGTCACACTGTCTTCACATGCTACTACATCAATGTATTGTCACAGTCATCATGTGCTACTTCATCAATGTATTGTCACTTTGCCTTTAAGTGCTACTACATCAATGTATTGTCACACTGCCTTCAAGTGCTACTACATCAATGTTTTGTCACACTGCCTTTAAGTGCTACTACATCAATGTATTGTCACACTTCCTTCATGCACTGCTACATCAATGTATTGTCAGTCATCACGTGTTACTACATCAATATATTGTCACTCTGCTTTCAAGTGCTGCTACATCAATGTATTGTCACATTGCCTTTAAGTGCTACAACATCAATGTATTATCACACTGCTTTTAAGTGCTACTACATTAATGTATTGTCACACTGCCTTTAAGTGCTACTACATTAATGTATTGTCACACTGCCTTTAAGTGCTACTACATCAATGTATTGTCACAGTCATCACATGCTACTACATCAATATATTGTCACACTGCCTTCATGAGCTGCTACATCAATATATTGGGACAGTCTTCGCATGCTACTACATCAATGTATTGTCACTCTGCCTTTAAGTGCTACTACATCAATGTATTGTCACAGTCATCACATGCTACTACATCAATGTATTGTCACACTTCCTTCATGTGCTGCTACATCAATGTATTGTCACTCTGCCTTTAAGTGCTACTACATGAATGTATTGTCACAGTCTTCACATGCTTCTACATCAAGGTATTGTCACTCTGCCTTTAAGTGCTACAATATCAATGTATTGTCAGTCTTCACATGCTGCTACATCGATGTATTGTCACACTATCTTCATGTGCTGCTACGTCAATGTATTGTCAGACTTCACGTGCTACTACATCAATGTATTGTCACACTGTCTTCATGTGCTGCTACATTAATGTATTGTCACAGTCTTCATGTACTGCTACATCAATGTATTGTCACACTATCTTCATGTGCTACTACGTCAATGTATTGTCAGTCTTCACGTGCTACTACATCAATGTATTGTCACTCTGCCTTCAAGTGCTGCTGCATCAATGTATTGTCACACTGCCTTCAAGTGCTACTACATCATTGTATTGTCACTCTGCCTTCATGTGCTACTACATCAATGTATTGTCACAGTCTCCACGTGCTACTCATCATCATCATCAATCCCTTAACCCAAGAGGTCATTGGAGCACCACAGTTGACTTTACAACATATTCATTCTCTCTCTCTTTCCCTGTTCTCTATTGCCCTTTGGGAATCTCCAAATCCTATGCCTGTCCACTCCTTAATGTTGTCTTCCCACCTCTTTTTTGCCTGCCTCTTCTTCTGAACCCTCACACTGTGCCTTGCAAGATTGTTTTTGCCAGTCCAGATGATCTTGAGACATGACCATACCACTTCAGTTTGCGCTTTTTACAGTGGTCAAGAGGTTTTCGTAGGATCTGATGGCTCGTTGGATCCTGTTGTGGACTTCTTCATTGGTTACATGGTCAACGTATGAGATGCCCAAGATCTTGCGGTAGCATCTCATTTCGAAGGTTTTCATCCTTCTTTGTAGATCTGATGTGAGTGTCCATGTTTCACAAGCATACAGAAAGATGGATATGACAATCGAGTGCATCAGCCTTAGTTTGGAACCAGGAGCAATGTTGGTATCTTTCCATATTGGTCTCAACCTTGTTACTACTGCTGTTGTCTGGGCAATCCTGCAAAGTAGTTCTGGTTTGGAGCCCTCATCTGTGATAATTGATCCCTAGTACTTGAAGCTTGTGACTCTTTGCAGCTTCTGTCCACTGACCCTTATTTCTGCACTGATACAATTGGTGTTGTTTGTCATCAGTTTTTTTTTTTTTGCACTAATCTCCATACTGTATGCTGTGGAGGTTGTGTCGAGGCACTCAAGCAAGTCAGCAAGTTCTTTTTCATCTCCTGCTAAACCATTAATATCACCATCGAAGCGAAGGTTGGTGATTGTTCTTCCTCCGATGTTGACAGTGCCCTTATGGTCATGCAAGGCATCCTCCATTATCCTTTCCTGGAAAATGTTGAAGAGTGTAGGTGACAGTATACATCCCTGTCTGACTCAAACTGTTGTTCAAAACCAATCTCCTCTGCTACCATTGATGAGGACAACACTGGTGGCTTTGTCATAGAGGAGCTCAACAATCTGCACCAGGTTTGAGCTGATGCTGTACTTCCTCATAGTTGCCCATAATGCGGCCTTTTTGAAATCTACAAAGACATGGTATAGATTCTGCTGATGCTGAAGGTATTTCTTGTAAAGGCATCTGACTGAGATTGAAGATTTGCTCTGTGGTGCTACTTCCTGCTTGGAAGCCTGCCTGCTCTTCAGCAATAATTTTCTCTGCTTGAGGCTTTAGTCTGTTGAGAATTATCTTCAGCATGACTTTGCTCAGGTGACTGATCAAACTGATGGTTCTGTAGTTTTGGCATAGCTGTAGGTTTCCTTTCTTGGGAAGCATGATGACCAAAGATTGAATCCATGTGGTGGGCCATTCTCTTGTCTGCCGTATCTTGTTGCAGATTGTTGTTAGGACTGTGAATATTTCTTCTCCTCCTGCTTGAATGAGCTCTGTTGGTATGTTGTCAATGCTGGCTGACTTTCCTTTCTTTAGTGACCTAACTGCAATATCTACTTCTTCACAAAGAATGGGGTTGTCATCAATTTCTTCTGCCTGAAGGCAATTTAGTACTGCTGCATCTCCTTGGGTCTTTTGATTGTACAATTCTGAGCAGTATTCTGTCCATCGCTTGAGGATCTCTTGATCTTCTGTGAGGCACTTTCTTGATTTGTCTTGGATGGTGGTAGTTTTCCCTTGTTTATGGGTTGAGAGATCTATCACCAGTTGATATGCCATTTTGCTGTCATTTCTACTCAGACTGTCTTCGATTTTGCAGCGTTGTCTTTCTATCCAGGATTCCTTTGCTTTTTTCATGCTTTTCCTGATCATGTTGTTTATCTCTCTGTATTTTCTAGCTCCATCATGATCTCTTTTTTCCTTTTTCAGTTCTCTTCTTTTGTTGCATAGTTCAAGGACATCTGTTGTGACCCAAGGTTTCTTTGTTTGATGATATTTGCCAATGATCTCGCTAGCTGTGCTAATCACAGCTGTGTTGAATGTGGTTGTTAAGGACTCTAGGTCAGTGTCTTGGCTGTCCAGGGTTATCAAAGTTGCAAATTTACCACCTATCATTGCTTGGAAGGCTTTTGCAACTTTTGGATCTTTCAATTTTTCAAGGTCAAATCTGATTCTTGGTTGGTTAGGCTTTTTGATCATTTTCAGGTGGAGGCAAAATGTTGTCATTAATAAATCATGGTCACTTCCAATATCTGCTCCTAGAAAACTTCATGTTCTGGCAATATCCAGTCCTGTGTAGGATCGTTTTTTCACCAAGATGTAGTCAATCTGGTTATGATGTTGTCCATCTGGACTGTGCCAGGTCCATCTTCTAGATGCTTTGTGAGGACTGAATGTGTTGGCTAGCACAAGATTGTTGTAGGCAGCAAACTCCATGAGCCTGATTCCTCTTTCATTTGTTTGTGCACTGCAGAAGGGTCCACAGGTGCTTTGCCAGTTTGTCTGTGAATCAACTCCCACCTTTGCATTCAAGTCTCCTTGTACAAACAGAATGTCCTCTTGGGTGAGCTGTCAATGATGTCTTGCAGTTGGTTATAAAAATACTCCAGTTCGTTGTCATCATAGTTAGATGTGGGTGCATAGGCCTGTATGTTTGTGATGTTGATGGGAGTTGCCCTCAGGTGGATGGTAATGAGCCTGCTTGAGACTGGGCAGCAACCGATAATGCTGTTCACAATGCCCTTGTGGACAAGAAATCCAATGCCATGATTGTGTTTGTCCCATCTTCTGCTGAAGTAGAGCTTATGCCCTTCATCTGTTGTTATTTCACCAAAGTTTTTCCAGCACACTTTGCAGAGACCAATAATGTTCCAGTTGTACCTCTCTAACTCATGTGTAAGTTCTTTCAACTTTCCCACAGCCCTCAGTGTTTTAACGTTCCATGTACCGATGATGATGTTGTCTCTCCCACGGATCTTGGTAGTGGGGGCACCAGTAGCCACCTCCACCCTGGTGTGCAGCGGAAGGCGCTACTACATCAATGTACTGTCACTCTGCCTTCTTGTGCTGCTACATCAATGTATTGTTAGTCTTCACGTGCTACTACATCAATGTATTGTCACTCTGCCTTCAAGTGCTGCTGAATCAATGTATTGTCACACTGCCTTTAATGTATTGTCACAATGCCTTTAAATGCTACTACATCAATGTATTGTCACTGCCTTCAAGTGCTACTACATCAATGTATTGTCACTGCCTTCAAGTGCTGCTACATCAATGTATTTTCAGACTGCCTTTAAGTACTACTACATCAATGTATTGTCACATTGCCTTCATATGCTACCACATCAATGTATTGTCACACTGCCTTCACATGCTACCACATCAATGTGTATCATCACACTGCCTTCACATGCTACCATACCACATCAATGTATTGTCACACTGCCTTCACGTGCTACCACATCAATGTATTGTCACACTGCCTTCACGTGCTACCATACCACATCAATGTATTGTCACACTGCCTTCACGTGCTACCACATCAATGTATTGTCACACTGCCTTCACATGCTACCATACCACATCAATGTATTGTCAC
>JAECUM010015704.1:0-57770 GCA_016617855.1 Megalonaias nervosa | reverse complement strand
TTTGGTCACTCTGGAATAAAAGCAGATTTTTTTCTTAATGCACATTTATTATGCCACTTGACAAGCCTGAATTTTAAAGCTGATTAAAGCTATCAATATACAAACTGTACCTGAAATTGAACAAGGCTCGAGGGAAACTTCACTGTCTTGCCAGCTACAATTTTATAAACTTCTATGGTTATGATTAGAAGTCACTTCACAGGGAGTGTTGGTAATCTTTCCTTGGAAGCAGTTGATCACATGGGTTATTGTAGTCACTATAGATGGAACGTGGGGTATAACTGTGATGTGTCGCATTATTACCTGCAATTTTATCTCCATCTTTGAAACCATGTTTGATTTGAGTGAATTTACCATGACCCAGATTAGTTACATTGTTATGATGAATACTTGTAGGAAAATTAATATACATATAACAAATTCTTCAGCTATAATATATTTGCAGTACACCTTGGTACGTATAGCTGTTGTTCAGAAATACTGCAGTATCCTATAGTACTCAACTCTTAATAGCATTCAGGTGGAAAACCTACAAATGATACCTGTCTCCTTCGGATTTGAATATTGTAACGATAGATAGTATAGTTTAAAATGACTTTGTCTCCAAAACTGTCTATCCATAATCAGACCATGTTGTAATAAGTAGGCAGTGTGCATGAAGACCCTTCATGTTCAAGCAACCATCTAGTCCAGGTGAAGTGACTCGGAGTTGAAACATCGTTTAACAGCCTGTAAAGTACCATAGTTTTCTTCCCAATAGATGGAAATTATCCTGACATGGTTGTGTCTTTTAATCCAAGGCACCTGGCTTATTACAACATTTGTCTTAAACATTGTAGTAGTAGTTAAATAGGCAGATCTTAAACCAAACCGAGAATTTTCCTATAAAACTTTCTATTTTGTAATTTTATTAAGGAGTCATTTTCAGCTCAAAATAAGACTAAAAATATTTTATTGGAGTGGCCAGAATTTTTTTTTTGATACCCCCCCCCATTGTATAATAAAAATATACTATACAAAATATCAAAAATAACCAGTAGCATCATAAGCGGTTACCATTTCATCAAGGCCCCTTTATTGCCTTTGTTTCCATTGAGGGGTCCTTTGCATGATGATGTCTTTCTTGTGACTGTTATTGATAATATAGTTGATGCATTTTTTGACAATGATCTACTGTTGCAACCATATTTTATGATAATCTTTTTCATACCTGCTGACTCTCATTGGTAGGATATCTGTTAACATACTGTCAATAATATGAAACTCACGTGTTAAATTGTCCATGTCATATTTTACACCTCGCAAGTAAGATCGTATCTGATCAAGTAATTTTTTGTAAGTGATACTTGCTGTTTTACAAGAATTGTTTTTTGTTTCATGTTTAGGTTCAATTTTTTTTACAAGTGTTGAAAGAGAGACACCGACACCAGATATTATTAACAAAAACGGATTTAATAATGCTCCACTTGAGATTATGCCAGAGCTAGTCATTAACAATGGCAAATATGATATTACTCGAAGTATTCTACGGTAGTATTTATAACATTCTTTTACACACCATAGGTTTTTATGATAAAAGTTGTAATATTGTACTAGTGCGTCAACATCTTGTTTTGAAATTTCTTCTGAAATGTGATTGAAATTGATGATATGTTTTTTCATTATACAATCTTTTTTTATACAATATTAAAAGTTCTAGTACCAGCAATCGAATCAAGAAACTCACGGAAAATATCATTTTTAGGATGAGCTATAAAAATTCTGTGTTTGTTATAAACATCTGACGAAGTATCCTTATATCGTTCATCTGTTAGTACTTCATTTTTCTTTAACCAAGTGTATGAGTCAAAAGTATTTCCTACTTTACGTTCATACAAATCTGTTTCAATCACCAAATTACTATAATCGCTTTCTGTTTTATCAATATACCCTAATACCAAGCTTATTTGATCGAACGTGAAATTTTTTAAAACAAGATGTCTGATAATTGCATATGCGACCACAAAATTTGCTAGCATTAATTTTTTGAGTGATTTTAGTTCAATTGTTAGTAGACCAATAGCAGAAGCTATTTTTAACATTAATTTTTCATATGGTTTTGTGAGTATTTTTTCGACTTCATTGTAATAATTTCGTAATGACAATTGTCTAGAGCGCTGGATTGATGGAAATGGAATATCATCTGCTTCATCTATATCGAAATAAGAATCAGGCTTTGCTACCAAATCTGTTTGTCTGACTTTATCAAAAAACTTTTCTCGCTCAATATCATTAAGATCACTAATTTCATCTTAAAAATTTTTGATTATCTTTATAGATCTATCAATAATAATCGGATCAAATTCTGGTCTTTTACGTATCATTGGCAAAATTGCATTTGATTATGCTTTAATAATTAACTCAGTGTCTGGTGTCATAGTAACGATTTTCATTAGGGTTTCTTTATCGTGGTAGTACATACCGAGATACTTAAAAATTTCTCGTTTTAAAAAACTATTGTATAACTTTTTGTTTCTTTTTATTCTTATTATTTTAGATTCCATAAATCTGTTGAGACCATCATGACTATCTTCCACAGATTTCTTTATATCTTCTCTTTCACCGTAAGCTCGTTGTTTTATTAAGTGCGATTTTATTATCAAATCCAAATTTCTAAGATCAAGCTCGAGCAATATTTTTTTTAAATATAATTTCAAATTGTTTAAGTTCTTCTAGACAATCATCAGGATAACAGTATCTACTTATCACTTCAAAACTTTCTATTGCTTCTTTTAGTTGTGGTCCCCGCATATACATAACACGAACAAAATTTTTTTCTTCCTCTGGCAATGGAGAGTTTATCATTGGAATTGAATAATTTTTTCTGGTATTTGTCGCACGTGCCGCTAGTGAATCATCTCCAACCTTTTTGGCGGGGTTAAAAATATTATCATAAAATTCTGTCGCAAGGTCTGTAAACCATTGTGTTGTCATTATTTTATGGCATTAGATTAAATTTGATCATTAAGTGTATATATTTAAAATGCTGTTAGTCCTGGAAATGGATGTTCAGCAGCAAAAGCATTAACTCGAAAATATAAGTACTTGTTGGCAATATTTTCTGTCGGGATTATAAAATATTGTGTTGTTGTAATATACGTATTTACTGCACTATATAATGTTGTCCAGTCGATATCATTGTTTGATCCTTCCAATTGCCAATTATAAATTCGACCAACACTAGAGTTTAATCGGCCTCGCAAATGAAACTGCTAAATAGCAACTGCAGTAGGACATTTAATTTTGATCCAAAAATTTTCAACTTCTCCATTGGTCGTCCACTCATGTCTATCAGAGAAAGTGTAATAAGGATAATTTTCAGGATAATATGCTGATGCGCTTACCTCAAACCCGGCTCTGTTGTCACTTTCCCTGTAAAGTGTTGGAATATACCCAACATTGTTTTTAGTTCGTTTTATACCACTAGACAGACTATCAACATACACTTTATTTGTCAGATCATTATGGTTAACTGGAACGTATGTCGTAGTTATTTTTTTATCTCTCATGCTTATATTGCCTGTCACTGGTCCACCAGATTTCTTAAAATATGGGTTAAGTTCTTCTTTTAACTGAGCATAACTAATAGCATCAGTATCATTAGCTGGTGGTGAGGTTGTCGGTAGTCCAGTTATTTTTGAGTTATTGCTCACTGCAAGGTTACCTGTCATTGTGTCGCCGGCTTTGTTAAGTTTATTATCGTCAACAGATTTTAGTTGCGCATAACTTACAGCTTGTGTTTAATCAAAGTTTATTGGGTTATTTCTAACCCAATAATTTCTTTTATCTTTCATGTTAATATTACCTACAACCGTTCCACCGATTTTGTCAAGTTTGTTATCATCCACATACCTCAACTGTAAATAACTTACCGCTTGTGTATGATTTAAGTTTGCTGGTGGATACCTGGTCTCCAAATTTATTATTTTTATTTTTCTGACATATCTAAGTTACCGCTTAAAGTTCCGCCTGTCAGTGGCAACTTGTTATTGTCGACGGATTTTAGTTGTTTATAACTAACAGCTTGTGTATCAACAACATTTATTGGCGGATAATCTGTTTCTAAACCTAGTACTCGTTGATTTGACATTGACAGGTTTCCTGTCATTGTATCACCAGATTTTTTTAGGTAACCTGATAAATCAATATTGCCGTTTGTTATTGTACTTACAGCCTAATATTGTTCCAAATTTTGTATAATGGCTCATTATTTATTTATTGTCTAACAATTTTTATATAACAACAATGTCAAAATCACCGATATTAAATTCTGATACAGAGCGGTTGGTGAAACATAAACATAACAATGAACTTCCAGATTGTCATTATCTTATTGTTGGACAAACTGGGTCGGGAAAAACAAATTTACTTATGAATTTACTGCTGGGCGATAATTTTGACTACGATCGAGTTTATATTTATACAATTAATCCACAGCAAGATAAGTACGAGCTACTTAGCGAATATAATAACAAACTTCGTGATGATCTTGATGCTGGTGAAGATTGTTTTATTATCAAACAACCAGAAGAACTTGTTCCAGTTAATCAACTTGATTCGTCCGAGCATAAGATAGTAGTTTTTGACGATATTCCGCTAAATAATGTAGAGATGAATAAAATAAGATCATATTTTTCACTGTCGCGTAGTCAGAAATGTAATTCTGTTTATTTAGCTCAAGGTTTTTATAATGTTGACAGATTTATTCGGCGAAATACTGGTTGTTTTATATTATTTCCGAGACTGGACAATGTTGACGTTAGAAATATTGCAAACGAGCAGTGTGGTGATGTGACAAAAAATAAATTTATTGAATTATATCATAAAGCGACAGCGGATAAATATAACTTTTTCTTATTTGATAAACTTACACTTGATCCAACTAAAATGTTTCGTTGTTGTATCGAAAATTATCTACAGTAAGTTTTTGTTTTCGGTAGTCTTATTTTTATAAAACATAGTATATAATTATGGAAAGACAAGCAAAATACAGAAAACATATAGAAAATCTGAAAAAACTTGTTCAATCTAAAGCTGAACTTAGGCAGATGATTCATCAAGCACGACGTGGACAAATAACTGCTGCAGAAACAGCAGCAACAGTTCTCAAACCAGTTACTGAAGCATTACTTGGAAAACAACCTGAAACTAAACCGCTGTCAGAAGAAGAAGTTAAGCGACTACAGGAAAAAGGTTTAATCGGATTAGTCAAGGAACAACAAGAAGCAGCTGCTGCAAAAATTGTTGCTAGATCTGACGAAGAAAGAAGAAAATTAGCCGAAGCACTTGTAGCAAATATTGCTGATCCGGTTGCTAGACGAAATGAACTAAATCAGCTGATCAATAATCCAATTTTATTTGAACGAAGATTATCAGAATTAACCACACATGAAATTAGGACTGCGTTGGGAAATTTATCAGAAAAATTAGAGGATATTGAAAAAGAACAAGAAAAAATTGGAGAGTTAGCAGTAAGGGTTTTAAATGTTGACGAAAAAGACGATTTTATCGAGAAAAGCACATGGTAAAATAACAAAATCCGAATACAATACTTTTATAGAAGAAAATAATATTAAAGATGTTGATAAACTAAAAACTTGGACGAATGAAAAGTATGATAAACTTATTAATGATTTAAATGCAATGATGACGGATGGTCGTAAGTCGAATGTTGAATTAAAAACAACTAATGAAGAAGAACATATGTCGCAACTCTCTGATAATATTAGAGTCGGTGTCATTGCTGGAGTATTTCAAAGAACAGCTACCGAAAATAGAAACACAGCGTTTGGTAAAAGTTGGAATTTTCATAGGAAATTTAAAATAAATGACGAAAATCTCATAAAAAAATGCTAAAAAACTAAAAAGTACACTTAGAACTGATAGACCAGAGAGCACACAATTTCCAGCAGAGACTGAAAAACCACTAGTTATATCGCCAAGGGAAACTGAAAGAAGGAAGCAAATTGAAAAAATGAAAGAAATGGTAAAAGAGAAAATAGAAGACTCAGATTATGATACTTTTATAAAAGAAAATAATATTAAAGATGTTGATAATATTAATAAATTAACACAAAATGAATATGATATTTTAATTGTTATATTAGATAAAAAATATTAAAGATGGTAAACAAACTTTAGATGAAATTGATAAAGCTGAAGAAAAAGATTGCACAGAACTTTGCAGAAAAGCTCGAGATGGTGTTATTGCTGGTGTTTTTAAATCTGCTGCAGTAAAATTTAGAGCTGGAACAACTAGTACTGCAGGACGAAGTTTTAAAAATGTATATGATGGTTATGATAAAAGTCGATTAAGTAAAGTAAAAACTGGAACAGGTGTAAAAATATTTGCATCAACTGCCGAAATGATAGGCAGATTAATGCTGCTGATATCATCAAAGGAAGCTGGGAATGTTGGCGCTGAAATTGATAATGAAATTATTGGTATACTTGATCATTTAAGATCGGAAAATTTATTAACATCTGACGAATACGAAACTTTACACACCGATTTAATCGTGGAAACCTAATTTTATAAATGTCAATTTTGTAAATGTTAATTTTGCATAATTATTTAATATAAACCAGAACGATTTAATATAACAATTTTATATAAAAAATGTCAACAACATTATTACTAGACTCTAGTACGGCCGCGATAGCTAACGCGAAAGATAGCGCAAATTTTTCAGTAAATTATATTCCATCGGTACAACTTGATACTGAAAAACAGTATGAGATTGGACTAATTTCTTGTACATGTTGGCATTCCATGGCTAACGTAAAAACTGGAGTAAACGATGAATTTGATTTTACTTTAACTCCAGCTCCAAGACCTACATGGAAAACATTCAAAATTCCGCAAGGAGCCTACAACGTAACTGATTTAAGTAAGACGATACGCGAATTAATAGCGAAAAAAAAGGAGGAGTTTCATACAATTTTGAACTGGTACCGAATTATAACACATTACGCGCCAGAATAACATTAAAAAATAATTTGATAATAGATTTTTCATCAGCAACAAGCATAGCGTCGCTGATTGGATCTACTCACAAGCAATATGGATCAACCACAGAACAAACTATAACATATGACGGTGATCTGCCAGTAAATATAACTGACGTAAACACAATATTAATAAATTGCTCCATTGCATCTGGATCTTATTCAGCTCAGGGTAGTAAAGGACAAACAATATATAGTATTTCGCCAGATGTTCCACCGGGATCTCTCATGCAAATTAGTCCGCAGCAAGTTATTTATTATCCGCTAAATGTTGAAAATCAAATAACAACAATAAATATGCAGTTGACAGATCAATCTGGACGACAACTGGATCTGAATAACTAGGTTGTTACTTACTATTTACACTTACGCGCACAATAACAAGCTATTGTTTTATGCAACCTCAGATATAATGAAACAAAAAAAATTTTACCGAAGAAAAATTATTGGTGGATTTTTGGGAAATATATTTACTAAAATTATTGAAAATGTTCCGGGAATCACGCATAAAGTTGCACCAATTGCACTTGACGCGTCAAAAGCTTTTGTAACTGGAGCTGCATCTGCTGCTGGAACTGCGGTGGGACAAAAAATAACTGATAAAATTACTCAGAAACCAACAATCAAACAAGCTATATCAGAAATCGCTCCAACAAAAGAAACTCAACGTGCTATGATAACAACAAAAAAACTTTTATCACCAAAGGGCGAGCAGATTATACAAAAGTTAATATCTAAAGTAACAGCGCCGCAATAATAAAATATTATATAATCTAATAAATAAAAAATGTCTGTTAAAAATTATCTCGATTTAGCAGAAACTTATGATGTCGACGACGCCGTGACAGAATTTGAGTATATTGAATATCTCGACGAAAATTCTAATGAGCCAAATAAACCTGTGTTAGAACATTTAATACCCGAGACGAAGATGTATTTTTATTGCCTCACACGGCAATGTTGGAAGTTCGTGGCAAGATTATGACAGTAGCTAATCCGTCTGTCGCAATTGCAGCTAACGCAGAAGTAGCTCTTATAAATAATGGGTGGTGTTTATTTAAAAGTGCCAGATATCAGCTGGCCAATCAAACTGTTGAAGATATTTCAAGTCACTTACAAGTTGCAAGTACAATCTTAAATACTATGTCGTTTTCTGATGATTACTCCAGATCAACTGCAACTAATATGATGTGGTTTAAAGATACTGGACGTGGTGAAGCTGAATCGACCGAACTTTTCTCGAAAGGTGTTTTAGCACACGGAGCTGATGCCGCTGCAGATTCTGTAATTGTAAGAACTTTTCTTATTGTTAATGCAGCCACGCTAGGTATAGCCGCACCAGTTGCAGACGCTAATGCAGACGTTGTACGAGTCTCACTTACTGCTGATTGTAATAATCTTGGTATAACACCGCCAGGTGCAGCTGCGAACGGCGTCGTAATGTTAGATTTAGTTAACGGGACAATCAGTGTAAGAAATGTACGTTACAATGAAGATTTTGCTAAGAGAAAAAAACTTGCAGAAGGATCACGTCAAATTACAATGATGCTGCCGTTAAGTACAGTATTTGGCTTTTGTCGCGACTACAACAAAGTATTTCGTGGATTTAAACATACACTTATTTTAGATCGGGCAGAACAAAATGATTGTTTATTTCGATATGGCGGAGATGATGTACAGTTTATCATAAACAAACTTGCGCTGTGGATGCTCCGAATAACACCGGCAGTAACAAAATCACTCGAACTAGATGAAGTTCTTAAAAACCGCACAAACAAAATTCATTTTCAGCAACATAAAATATATCAAACGGCAGTTCCAAATAAACTGAATGAAAGTTCATTTATCACATTAAAATTTGATAAAGATGATATTTTGATGTTTTGTCATAATTGTCTTACTAAAACTGAATTAAGAAATATAATTAATCATCATATTTAAAACTAAATCTATCAAAAGTTGACGTCGAAGTTGCTGTCTTAGTTTTACCATCTGCTACATCTTTAATTGATTTGTTACAAATTTAATGATATTTTGCGGCAGAATAAATTGATTTAAATTTTATTTCTTCTTCAGTTTCTAAATTTGTTGAGATAATTGGTCTTTTGGGATTTTTAAAATTATTACCGCCACCTATACCTCTTTTAGTGTTTTCTTTTGGTGTAACTAAATCTAAATTT
The DNA here is from genome assembly GCA_016617855.1 of Megalonaias nervosa. Lineage (NCBI taxonomy): Eukaryota > Metazoa > Mollusca > Bivalvia > Unionida > Unionidae > Megalonaias > Megalonaias nervosa. The sequence continues at coordinate 48,543 of JAECUM010015704.1, read as the reverse complement.
TCTAGACGATTATCTGTTTTAATGCTATTTATATGGTCGATGACTAAATTATTTAAAATAGCACCGTTGAAAGTTTTATAAACGAATTTATGTGATAGATAATGAACAAAATCTGTTTTAGTTCCTCTAATAGTTACCATAAGATATCCGCTGTTTTGCATAAAACCAACAACTTTTTTAGTTTTTTTTTTATGTCGAATAATTCCTTTGTCAGAGGTCTCACATAGATCAAATACTGGGTGAGGTTGAAATTCGTTCTGTAAAGTTAAATTCTCAATATTATCATCGTTTATTGAGTTATTTACTCGATAGACTCTTTGTCCTTCTGGAATTTCATCGCAGAACAAACTATACATAAAATCTTTTCTGAACATTTCGGTTTCATCTTTTACTGAAATCTTATAACCAGCTGGCGTTGGAATACCAACAGATTTTTTAGATTTCATACAAATAACTGAACCAAGTGCATTTCCTGCATATAAGTTGTACTTCGGGTGAACATGATAAGTTTCTTGCTCTTCCGCTGTCATTCTAATATATCTCAAAATTTCTGTCATTATACTATAGGGATTTTATATCTCTAATTGATTTTTAATTAAATATAAGAATGCTATATATAATATAATGTTAAAATTGCGTGATATTGCTAAAAAGAGCATTATCAAAACAAAAAATCGCTACCCCATTTTCAGGTTACGACAACAGTTACAAATTTGATGATCAAAATGTTTTAGCAAATTTTAACTCCACAAATTTATATCATCTTTTACAACCTGTTGTATCTAAAGAACTTACAGCCCACAAAAGTATCAAACTAATAGTTCAGTATCATATGATTTTATCAAAGTTACATGCGCTTCAAAAAGATATATTTGATATAATCTTTGAAAATACAAGTTTCGACAGAGAAATTTCAGAACCATATCTAACAGCTAAATCACGAAAAATATTAACTGGAACAAATATTGCCACAATCGCCGCTGAAATACACCAAGAAATAAAAAAAAATTGGAGGAATTTATGTCACCTGGGTCAGGTTGGAAATTTGAAATGATAAAGGAAGTTTTAATTCATACAGCAAGATATAACGTACTGCAAGGTAGTTCTTACGTTGATCTTCCAAAAAAAATTAAAAACAAAAAATGCTGTATGAATGTCAAAAAACAACGACGATCAATGTTTTCTTTAGTCAATTTTGTCTGAGAGACATCCTCAGAGTGACCACAGTGACCGAATTGAAAAGTATTTGCCATACAAAGACGAACTAGATTTTAACGGGATAACTTTTCCAGTGTCAGAAAATCAGATACCAAAGTTTGAAAAACAAAACAATATTTCAGTAAATGTTTTCGGACTAGATGAGCGAGAAAATGTTTACCCAAGATATATTTCAGAGACTGCTACACAAAAGACAATAAATTTATTATTTTATCGAGGACATTACGTTTGGATAAAAAACTTTAACGGCTTAGTTGGCGGACAGTATAACAAAAATAAAAAAAAGAAATATTTCTGTTACAGATGTTTGCAGGGTTTTTCTAAGAATGAGAAACTACAGGAACATATTAAATACTGTATCAACGTTCAAAGAATAACAATGCCCGGCGAAAAAGAAAAGTCGTAAAATTTAAACATTATGATCACAAGCTAAATATACCTTTCGTTATTTATGCGGATTTTGAGTGCTTACTCGTTCCAGTGGCTGGCGTTGAAAATAATCCAAATAAATCAAGTACAAGAAAAATACCGCAACATGTTCCTTGCGGAGTAGCTTATAAAGTAGTTGTTGCGTCGACGATAAGTTTTCATGTCCGATTAAGTTATATAGATGTAAAGATAGTGAATCTGAAAGTCCGGCGGTATGGTTATTAAAAAATCTTATAGATGATGTTAATAAAATTTCTAACAAATTATTTAAGACAGCTCCAATGAAAATAACGTCTAAACAACAACTTGAACTTAATGAAGCGGTTCATTGTCATATTTGCGAGAAGTTATTGGTAGACTCCAACGGAGTCCGTGATAAAGTTCGTAATCATTGTCATCTGACCGGTCAGTATCGTGGGGCAGCTCATAATAATTGCAATTTAAAATGTCATGCACCAAAGTTTATTCCTGTAGTTTTACATAACTTTCGCGGCTATGATAGTCATATCATTATAGAAGCTTTTGGCAACGAGGAAATTAAATCTAAACTAAAACTAAATAATAAGATAAAATGTATTCCAAATAATTTTGAAAAGTATATGTCAGTTACTCTCGGAAAATTACGTTTTATTGACAGTCTGCAATTTATGGTAGCATCATTAGATGAGCTTGTAAAAGGTTGTAGCACTTTTAATAATCTGCGAAGTTGCTTTGGTGAAAACTACGTCGATGTGACAAAAAAGGTATCTTCCCGTATGAGTATCTCGACGACTGGAGCAGATTTGATGAAACTTCTCTGCATAACAAAGATAAATTTTACTCGCAGCTAAAAGGTGAAGATGTGTCAGACGATGAATACAAATATCCACAAGAAATTTGGAATAAATTTAGTTGTAAAACATTTGGTGATTATCATGATATATATTTGAAAACAGATGTATTGCTACTAGCAGATGTTTTTGAAAGCTTTCGTCGAGTAAGCTACAGCAATTACAGACTAGATCCCTGCTGGTATTATTCTGCTCCCGGGCTGTCATGGGACGCTCTTCTAAAAACAAGCAAAATAGAATTAGATCTCTTAACAGATGTCGATATGTTTAATTTTATTGAAAAAGGTATCAGAGGCGGAATTAGCGTTATAACAAAAAAAATATGCAGTAGCTAATAATAAATATCTAAAAAATTATGATAAAAATCTCCCGTCGAGTTCTATTATTTATCTAGATTGCATCAATTTGTACGGATATGCAATGTCAGAGCCAATGCCGTGCGGTGGATTTCATTGGATATCTCCAGATCAATTTCTTGAAGGAAACTGAAAAAGATTTACCAGAAAAATCATTAATGATTTTTCCGATGTCAGTTATTTTGTTGAAGTCGATCTAGATTACCCTAGTTCGTTACATGATTTACACAACGAATTCCCATTTTGCGCACAATCTATGATGATAGTTTACAGTTTACTATCACCCGAGCAACGAGCCATGATAACAGCAAAAAATTCGATTGTTAATAAGTTAGTTCCAAATTTGCTAAATAAAAGAAATTACGTGATACATTATAAAAATTTAAAACAAGCAGTAGATGCTGGATTAATTCTGAGAAAAGTCCATCGTGTGCTAAAATTTAATCAGTCTAGGTGGATGTGAAATTATACTGACTTAAATACCAAACGTCGTGCTATTGCTAAGACCGACTTTGAGAAAAACTTTTTTAAGTTAATGAATAACTCAGTTTTTGGAAAGACAATGGAGAACCTTAGAAAAAGAGTTTCGATAGAAATTGTAAATGATATAAATCGCAGAAATAAATTAGTTAACGATGATGGTTTTGTCAGCATGAAAATATTTAATGAAAATCTTGTTGCAATACAACGACGAAAGACAAATTTAAAGTTAAATAAACCGATTTATGTTGGTGCAGCTGTACTTGATATATCAAAGTGGCTAATGTACGACTTTCACTATAATTTTACTAAAAAGCAGTGGCCAGATTCGGAGTTACTATTTACTGATACACATTCGCTAGTTTATAATATAAAATGTGAGGATGTCTATGAGGATATTTAATGCCGTGACTTATTTGATTTATCAGATTATCAGACTAATAGTGGATTCCATGATGATGTGAATAAAAAAGTTATTGGTAAATTTAAGGACGAGTTTATGTTTGTGCCGGTGAGAGAGTTTGTTGGACTTCGAAGTAAAATGTACGCCGTTATTCTCGACGATAATAAACTGACAAAGAAAGCGAAAGGTATTCCTCGTGGATATGTGAAGAAATGTATGAAATTTAACGATTTTAAATCAGCGTTAAACAATAATGTTAGCTTTATTAAGACAAATGTAATCAGAACCAATCTTCACAAGCTCGAGACAGATACGATTATTAAACGTAGAATTAGCAATTTCGATGATAAACGTTACTGTGTCGATGGTATAAACACACTTGCGTTAGGTCATTTTAGAACGAAATGTTAAAGTTTGCTTAGTTAGCTATTTTGTTTCAAAAAGGAAGATAATACCGTTACAGCTAGTTTAAAATCGTATTTGAATTATCGAACGTAGATCAGGACATTTGTCGTCCATTTGTCTGTAAGGTAGAGCTGTACTGGAATGATTTTCGACTGCGTAAGATTACAGCATTGTAGAAATCTGTCAAGTGATTTCGTTTTGTCTTTTTGTCTGTTTCAATGAAAGAATCTAAGGCCGTACTTAAACAGTGTTCTGTATTGATTTCCACTTGGTGCTCTGAATCTTCATGGCTTTGGTAAAACCCACTTATTGATATTTTTCAGACTGCAGAGTGGCACACAGCCGCTGATTAATGTTGGAAATTACAGAATCGATGCTACATTTGGCAACTTTATATACTAGCGCAGTCTAAAGCTTCGTTTTTCTGTACAAATGTAAGATTTCAGATTTCGCCATTAAACACATAGAAACACACATACACACACAGATATATATATATATATATATATATATATATATATATATATATATATATATATATATAATTTTCCAAAATCAGAAAATGAAATGCTATTCACAATCAGGTAACTGGTAAGTATATAGTAATTTCTCGAACATATACATGTAAGCGGATTTCATAGCTCAGTGCAGGAATGTTGGATTCTCGTACTGAAGGTCTGTGGTTCGATTCCCGTAACAGGCATATGTCGGTGGGTATGGTCCTGGGTTACCAATTTTTCTAAGATAATTGGGGGTACGAAGTCCAACAGAAAAATAATACACTCTCCCACCATGTAACCACGTGGTGGGTGTACTTTTGCACTCTCCTCGGGGTTATCATGGGGAGAGTGTACAAAATCTGTTGGACGTAGGTAAATCCCCCGTTTATGTATGTGCCGTACTTAATTAAGATTATATGTTGTGCCGTACTTAATTAAGATTATATGTTGTGTCGTCCCTTAGGATAAGTTTATGTGTTGTGTCGTCCCTTAGGATAAGTTTATGTGTTGTGTCGTCCCTTAGGATAAGTTTATGTGTTGTGTTTGTGCCGTCTGTGCCGTCCCCTAGGAAAAGTTTATATGTATACTCACTGAACTTGCTAGAATGTTGTTTGGCAATCTAGGAGTTCAAAAGGGGTTGTGCCGTACTTAATTAAGATTATATATTGTGTTTGTATCGTCCAAAAATAAACAGCAGCGGTGATGTGAGCTCGCGACCTTGTGACCTCACTGTTTAGAAAAAAATCTAGAGGTCTCCAATTTTTTTTTTTAGAGGGGTGGTGTCTCTGATCTAGAACCCGCATTTGGTTTAGGATCAGCCTATTACTATACTGAAAAAAAAATGTTTTATCACTAAAAAAGTTAATCCAGCAGGTCCTAATATTTGTTTTGGAGTTCTGGTCCAGAATCCGCATTTGGTTTAGGATCAGCTTATTACTATACTACTACCGATCGTATTATACGATTGAAGCCTTCAAAGCACTTCCATCTGAAGGCACAGAATTAAATTTTGAAAACGAAAGCACTTGGTGCATATTATTCCAAATTAATACGTACTCTCTCTCTCTCTCTCTCTCTCTCTCTCTCTCTCTCTCTCTCTCTCTCTCTCTCTCTCTCTGCAGGGGATCGTTCGAACGAAAATGAAGACTATCGGTAGATGAATTTAGGATTGCTAAACTGGGTTGTGTGACTGGAACAGAATGTAGTGTCCGCCCGTTCCAAATGAAATTAAGTCCATCGGTAAATGAACATCTGGATTTGAGGGAGACCAGAAGGGTTCCTTAAACAACGATATTAAGACTATAATTACTCGGTGTGTGTGTGTGTGTGTGTGTGTGTGTGTGTGTGTGTGTGTGTGTGTGTGTGTGTCTTTCGACCGAAAGGTAAGGAACAGTTTATATCTACAGCGCAAAAATGTTCTGCACAGAACGATTAAGTGTTGACGGTCCTGCACAACCTCCACCTGCACGGGCTCCTTGCAAAAGAAAATAAGAGTATTGGTCAATGGAGGGCTGGGGGGCAACCTGTATCAATATAACACGAGAGAAGTTTAGACAGTTAAAACAACAGCTTTTTTAAAACAAGATAGACCTGACCATTATATTTTTTGAAGAGCATGCATAATACAAAGGATATAACTCCCATTACTACGGATATGCCCTTCAGCTATAAGAATGTATCTACGTATGCCTTGTAGACCTCTCACATACTTTATCAGAACACCCTCGACTTTTAACTAATCTTTTCACATCAATGTTTACCACGAAAGTTGTCTATAAGATAAGATTTATTTAAAGTCATTATGAATGAATCAGCAATTAATCATAACCTCTACTGAGCTTTTTCTTTATTGTCAATTATATATCTTTTCTTCATTTCTTTTGAAACATCATTAAATACTTCTTTTATAGGATATATTATTTCGTCTAATTTTTCACTTCGTCCAAACCCATTCAATATTTTATTCCAGTAGTTTTTGCTGATCTATCGAATCAGGTTTAAAGTGAAACGATATGAGCTCAAAAGGAAATTAATGTTAGCTAATGTTAAGCGTCATTAAAACCTTATAAATTGCTCCGTGTCCTCAAACTGGAAGTTAAAATTGAGGCTTTAATTTTTTATGACAGAGTGACTTTAATGGCCTCTGACTAGAAATGTAATGTTAAAAACGACCATAAGTTAAACTTTATGAGTTTGTAAGACGACCAGAGAAAACGTAATGCAGTTTTCTCCCTTTTCTCTATAAATGCTTTTGGATCAGACTATTTAGCAATACAGAAAAACGTAAGGTTAAAAAACTCCATATGTTTAATATATACTGTCACTGACCAACATCCAGCCATGTAATATCCATTATCCCCACAGACAGTTACTATCCAACACGCCGTTTGGAGTGACTGGCATCCAGTTAGGCTTTCTGAAAATAATGTAATGTTTTTAACAATGCATCATAGTTATTTTCAACATCTGTAAAGTAAAGTGTTGTACATCATGCAAAAATATTTCTTTCTATTGATCTCGGATATATTTTATGCCAGGGATACCACTCAGTTATACTGGGTTTGATGCTATTTAAGTTTATTTGTTGAGTTTTACCTCATATTTTGTCAGATATGACGTGCATGCTTATTTATGCAATATTTCAAGTCTGTATATGGAATCTTCAATGCGAAAACGGGTGGCTGTTATTATTTACAACAGGAACAACATAACCCACAAGACAGAGCCTTCGGTCATCATCAATATTGTATAATAGGCAGAAATGTATACAGTTATTATTTGATTTCGAAAATTTGAACCCTTTTACTTATGTCTATTTCTCAACATCGTTTATGCACATCTGAAGTTGACGTTCAATAGTATGCACATTCTTCATCTATTGCAGATCAAAGCTTGTAAAATTATAATGATCAGTCAGTTCTTGGATTAATGCTCTTAATTTTCATGTTGAACAAGGTTACTGATGATATCCTACCCTCAGGTGCATCCGTCTCCCGAGGACAGGTTTCAGAAAGAGCGCTACTTACCGTAACTTTAAAATTTCTATCTTGTAAAATAAAATGGAGACATAAATTTCTATCTTGTAAAAAAAATGGAGATATAGTTAGGCAGGCGCCCCCTTAAACCTGTGATGAATAGGTGGTTCATCATGTGATATCATGCTTTCTTCAAGTCGAAAAAGACGGAGACTTACGTTATTTTCATCACTAAAGCATTTCAGATAAATGCTCCAAGTCTGACAAGATGGTCGATTGTGCTTCTCTGGCGTCTGAATCCACACTGAATGTCAAATAGCGGCTTCTTGGATTCGAGTTATCAGAGCAGTCTTTTGTTTATCATCCGTTCCAAGGTTTTGCAAGTGTAACTTGTTAATGCTATGAGACGATAGTTGGAAGGGCCGGCCTCAGTGCCTGATTAAACCCTGTGGAGGCCCTAGGCAGTCGAAATCTCGGGGCCACACTCGCAAATTATCTCCTAATACGTCAGGTCACACTGGATAGTTTCGTATTTTGACACCTCCCTAATTTTTAAGGTAGAAGGCATGAGCCTAATTATCACAATCCCAGCATTTATAAATTCACACATAAGCTAAATCTGTAATGTGGTTTATATTTACTTTGAGTTAGGCTTGGAAATGGGTTGGATTGTTACTGACTGCCTGTCACAGTTAGACTAGCATTGGAGATCAAATGCGTAACTTGGGCTGCAAATGAGCAGCCGACTTGGCTTACGTATTTACATGTGTCTGCTACAGAGGTAAATATCTAAAAATCTACATGGTTGAGGGGTGATGAAAAGTATGCTAATTTGTTATAGTACTAGTGAACTTTAAAGATGAATAAGGTACATACTGATTCTTTTAGCCGCCTTGTCACAGGATAATGTTCAAAATAACTCTTTTCTTGATCCTTTCCAAGTGTTTCTATTGCTATCATCATTGCTTCTCGTGACTATAGCGGGAAGTTGAGTTTCCCAAATGTTAGTGAAAATATTAAGCAATGTATTTAGAGCTGTTTCATGTAAATGTTTCAGATGTTGATAGATGATATCATCTGGTTCTGCTGAAGTGTCATTGGCTCTATCAAGAGAGTCTTCTTACTCTATCAAGAGAGTCTTCTTACTCTATCAAGAGAGTCTTCTTACTCTGAGAGTGAAAGCTTTATTGTAATCTTCAGTACTAGCAGATTTTTAAATTTAGAGAATCCTTTCCTTTCAAGGGTGAGTGAAAAAAGTACCTAAATATGGAACCCTAGTTTTGTTTTGGTTCCTTTGGCGTGTTTCGGCACAACACTCTGTATCTAGGCTATTTAGTACCGAGGGATAAAGTGGCTTGTCCATGAAGACAGTACTGCGATTAGTTTACATACATGAAAAGGACAAACATATATCGATCTTTTAATAAGGATATGGAAACCGGCATGAGGAAGGGAGTAGAAGCCAACTTGGATAGTTTTAAACCAAACGATTAAACGAATGGAAACCTGCCAACGAGGATCTAAACAAGTACGTCCGATCAAAAAGAAAAAGGAACCCAAATCAAAAGTACCTAAATAAATTCTCTACATTAAAATTATTTCGTTCTGTTCTCAAATTACCCACACAAACAGAAGCGGGGACAGATATAAAATCCTTTCAATATTTTATCAATGGGCGTCATGTCAAAAGCTTGCTTTTTATCATAGCCAGAGGTCACAAAAATGTTCACATTAATCAAAAATCACAGTGGCTGACCCAGGGTGATCAGATGGTAGGACTTGAACCCACACTCTTTTGGTGTTGAGTCTGGCAAGCTAACCACTGAGACACCGCAGTTTCGGGAGCCTTGGTACGAATACGTTTGAGATGAAGAAGAGCAATGAGATGCCATCTATTTTTAATAACTTTAGTTAACGTTCTTTTGAAACCAATGGTCTATGTTAAGGTCACTCTGTAACTAAAAATAGAATATTATTGTCAAATATTGTTTTGTGTGTCTATATCATTTATTTGTGTGCATTCACAACAATGCTTAAATATCGTCCTCCCTTCACTTTGTACTATGTGATTGTATTTATTATACTTGCATATGTATATGTGTATGAGGTCAAACTTTGCTCTGTTTCATGTTTAAAAGCTGATTGATAATCGTTTACATCAGAAGATACAAACATTTCTTCTCTAATATCTACTCTGGTAAAAAGTATGACCATTGGTCTCCTCTGCGAGAGTCCTCTACCATAAAGTCGGTATATTTCATAAAAGAAATTATATGGTTATAACAGTGCTACTGGATTGAAATGAATCGAAAGACTACATTTGAATAAAGAAAAGAGGGTAAATATGTACCAACCATACATAGCAAATTGTTCAAGGATCAATAATTGTGGACAATAATTCACCAGAAAGATGGTATTGCACAGATATATTTAAAAGTAGGTGAGAGTTGCATTGTTTATCTGAACAGCACATTGTTTACCGTGTCTGAATAATAAACTAAGGGCTCTGAAGCCCAAATCCAAAGGAAACAACCAAATGTTTGAAAAGTAAGTGTACATCCCAAGATAAGTAGACGAGATCCGGCAATGTTCAATACGGCTGACCCGTCACTGTATGATATATAACAGTCCGTTACACATCGCCGCGATTTGAAGTATTCAAGATATACAGTAACTCACGATTCAAGCGTATATGCACCAAACATACCGAAAAGTATTATTCCTGAATCTTACAGGAAAATGTAGGATAGCATCAGCGAAAATTTAAAATACGAATGACTGATATTATCATACAGGTTAGAGAATGTTTAATTCGTACAGGATAGTGATTCGAAACCAGGAAACGACACCATCACCTTATCTTTACTATCTCAGCCATGCAGATATCACCAAAAAATGATGCTACAATCCCTCCTAAAAATGGAAAGGTGAATTCTCTTTAAAAGTGTCAGAAAACTTTGCCTTTTTCTGAATCTAAGAAAATAACGATTGCTAATTTCAGCCGTATGATATCCATTATAATTAACAAATCTTTAATGAAGGGACAAGGATGTAGTAATATTTTCTGACTTTGATTCAAAATGATTGAGTTATAATTGTAGCTCATTATCCCATGATAAAAATGGATTGATTCATTTTATGTTAAACTATCTTTAAACACGTGGTCTATGCTTTATCAAATGTTAAAGAGCTTAGTATAAACCCTAATTGTAGTCACCCAGTAATCATACTCTTTTGGGTCATGTTCCAGTCTCGGCCTGATGGCCGTTGGATATCAGTTACGTTTCTTTCGTATCCCTTAGTCTAATAGATGCTTTGACGTTAGGCAGCAACACACTATACACATTGAATCTGCTGGTGATTTCGTTGTAGTAGAATGTCGCACAGAAGGAAAAATTTGCGTGTTTGATTTGGATCTCGAAAGGAAAGAGAAAATACATATTAGGTTGAAATAACGGTCTCGAATATCCAAAGGTTCATAACGAGAAGAATAGCTCCAAAAGCAATACAATAATCTTAAGAACTATTTTGTTTTTCTTGAATTATTTTTCCTTCAGAAAGAGATAAATTTAAAATTTTGACTACTTCATTGAGCGAAATGCTTAGTTTTTGTAGAATAAATTTAATCGGTGAAAAGTTTTCAGTATGTCAATCAGTTTGGTAAATTGGATAAATGCTTACAGTAATGTGGCCAAGCAGTACATTGTCCTTTTTTGAAAGAAAGAATATATATGTATCGTTATATAAACGCGCTCATCCGTATTAGCCCATAGTTGACAATCGAAGTAACTTAAAATTAGAAAAACACAAAACTCAAATATTAGTTATACAATCATCAAAAATAAATTCGATTTTTAGTCATTTCATAACAAAATGAGATGAGGAAAAAGGAAGTATTTACTTTTTTGAATAAATAGCTTGCGTCTTTATTTTCCTCCGCAATCATGAAATTAAAGTACCCGTAACTTATAAGATTTTGAATATCGAGCTTCCTTCCTTAAGTATACTTAGTACTGGCTCTAGTACTAATCATAAATTACATACGTTATTTGACAGAAATACAAGGTCCATTATGACAAAATTAATATGAATTTTTCCTTTTGTCAAACAGCGAATATTTTGAATATCTGTTTAGCAGATTTTAACAGTAGCAAAGAGTCTCGCCATATTGACTTGTGCTGAAGAAGCCATTTTGCTGGCTTATATAGTTCACAGCTCATGAAAACGAACTTTAGCCTAAAGGTGAAATAATAGAATGTCGTTGTTGGGCTTTTGTATATTGTGGTATAAATGTTTATTGAAGAGCCACTTCAGTCATTACGCAGAGTTTAATAACTGGTCAATAAAGATATTGTTTGAAGTATAAACAGCTGTTTCGAATCCTAATTATGCAAGATAGAGAAAAACATCAGGGAGCCGTCTGTTACACAGTCATATGAAAACTACCAATTGGTAGTAAAATTATTATTTTTAATGGTTCACAAAACAAGTAAGGATCAGCCACATTTTTGTTAAGAGTCAGCGATGACTGAACGTATTGGATGCATTAAAGTGGGCAGGATATGTTCATATTTTACGAAAGATAACTTTTTGAGAGAACAAACTGCATTTTTGCACTTTATTATTTTATTGAATAGTGGACTCAAATTAAGATAATAATAATAATAATAATAATAATAATAATGTTCGGCGCATTGCACTAGTCCAAAATCCAAGTTTGAAATCTGAAGTTGCATGCAGATGTTTGTAAATACTAGCTTTAACCTTTTTGTTCCATAGGTGACTGCTATTTATAGGTTTTATTTTAAGTATGTCAACATTTTCCCATAGTACAAAAGTGAATTTCTAATTTCCGACAAAATCTCTAAATGAAATAAAGTGAGTTTAACACATCCTTTTAAAATGCTATAAAAAACATAGTTTCTACTGTTTGAAATAGCATGTGTCTTAAAACAAAATCGTCTAGAGTATGTTACTTTATACAAATTAATGTCGCAGTCTTTAGCTTCTACAAGTATGAACGTTTTTCATATGAAACTATAAGTTTCGAGTACAAGAGATAAGAAGGAAATACTCGTTAAACTCTTAAATTCCTGAACCAAGGTTTTCTATAGCAACATTACCTTTAGACAAGTTGTGGAATTATCAGATTTATTACATTTAATAGACAGAAGTATTAAAATGTCAATTGATTTCAAATGTGATTTACTGAGTATAGTCCACTTTACATTTGCTCATGTAACAGTTTCAAGACTTTGACAACAGGCGATATCTTTTAACAAAGCGATAATGGTGGAGGCATTTTTTTTACAATTGATTATTGGTCAACGTTATTGAGTCACATCTTACAATAAATCTCCAGTTATCAAAACAAAGATTTTCCTTTGCTTAAAATGCCTTCCTTTCCTACAAAAATCAGAATAAATGTGTGGCCATTTTATATATGGAATGCTGACAGTAACAAAAATTTGTAATTACCATAAAAATCTCTGGAATTGTTAATATGGGAACCTAGTGATCGCTAGATACTGTACAGTATGATTTTGAGTAGCAGCTCGTTTTTCGCAAAATGATAAAGGTGTTTGTGCTTAAGTCTGCTGTTATTTTAAACTATATTTTTAAACATTTAAACTTTATTGCACCACAAATATTTGATCAGCCAAAGATTTCATTGAACAGACTTGCTAAAGTGGGAAAAATAATACATTATGACGTGCTCAGTCCATAGGCAGAGAGATTTTACAAGAGGATAAATGGATGATTTGTCTGATGATATTATCAATGTGCTTATCCTCCTTAGACATTCAATTCATCAACTCCGTAATTTCATTTGTTAGACCGTGCTTAACCAACTTCACTAATGATTTTTTCTTTCTTAAGTTCTGCTTGTTAATCCAACTAAATGAGAGCCCTGAGAAATAACCACAAATGTGTGTCTCTTATGAAACACAAATCTTTATTAGCGTAGTGCGAGAGATCGAAATCTATGATCATCCTTGTCTGCAACACAGGAATCTTTGATGCACGCAGTGACTGTAGATTTCTTGTGACAATAAGTAAAATCGCAATAGTGCTTTATAATGATATCAAAATACATATAATGGGTTACGTGCCTTGATTTCGGAAGAGTAGTTTAACAATCTTAAAAGGACATTTCATGATCGACAACTTGTCTCGTCAACCGATCGAGTTTTCCGTAGATACCGTCTACAAACAAATCGTTACATCAGATTAACATTTCTTTACTGGCAATGAAGTCTTAGCATCATTTCTCAGAGGACAGCGTAAACTTTTGTTCCGAATTGTCCACTGGTAACTAATGTATACAATGTACTATACAGACATGAATCGTTAATGCAAGCAGTATGAAAATGCACAAAGATCTGGGGAACGGGTTATTTGCAATGCACTGAAAAAAAAAAAGTCATCCTGCCAACGGGTTTGGAACGAAATTAGTGCCGATATTACAGACAATATCCAGTTCAATGTACTGTCAATGTGATAACTGGACTAATGTTGTTATCTCGGGAGAAAAAATATGGTCTTATCTAATAATGAAAGCATTAAAAAATAAATCATCAAACTTTAATTTTTATAATAGTAGTGAAACACCACTAGTATCCGCTTTTAGAATTTCCTCTTTCCAGTATTTTAAAAATTGGCTCATAGGCTTATATCGATAACAAAATTGTGGGTATTTCACGAGACACCTGTACAAACAAAATGTGTTGCACAATATTCTCATTGTACCGTAGGTGACCTAATACCTATGGTTGGAAGTCTTCATTCACTGTCTAATGGAAGTAAATAATAATCGGATCGAGCTAGGTAGTGTTACGTGACAAGGGCTCGTACTCAGTAACAAAGAAAAGAGCGAAAGCCAACAGGCTTTGTATATTTTAACAAAATAATTTATTTCCCTAGAAAACAATGTAAAAATTGGTAAATAGGACTTACGGTTTGTGAATATAATCCAAAATTTAATCCTAAGAACGAAAAACACAAGTCCTATCACTTAATAGTTCTATTAGAATCCAAGTTCGAATCTCGACGACACACAAATATGGAAGGCGATGACGTCAGATGTGGTCCAATGTACGAATATCAACAATTCCTCAATTGAATCACAGTTTTGTTTCCGAATGATTCCAGAATAAATTTCCATGAATATCTTTCAGAATTTTTTATAAAAAAAAGTCAACTTGTTGAGTTTCCAGGAGAATAAATTATTAAATCCAAAAATCAGATGAAAAACAAACAATCTGGCAACAAATAAAAAGAAACACCTTGTTCCTTCAAGATGTTAAAACGACTCTCCCAGAAGAATATTAAGAATGCGTATTTAAACCCCAAAACATCATTTCAAGTCTCGCGAGATGGGTCATGTGGTCTCTTACTACAAGAAAACTATCACGTACGCCAGTGTAACCCCACTTAAAAACCAATCATAAATAAACGTTATTTACACATGGTGATCACGCAAGGAAAGTACGGCCCTGATACTGACCAATCATTTTAACTGCCTGTTTACGAAGTTCCCAACCTAAGACGAACTAGGTTAACTAAAAATAATTCTCATGTAACACTTCTACGTCTTAAACAAACAACACTTGCTAAAAGAAAACATCGAACTACTGAAAAAGAACTTTGAATCTCTTCAATAATCATTACAATAAAATGTAATGAAACAAAAATAAAATAAAAAGAATTTTAAAACTAACACACAAGCAAGTTAATTACATATACGTAACAGTAGCAATGTGCTAGAAGGCAAACTATTTAATTACATCACGTTTTCATCAAATGCCATTGCGACTCCTCTTAAAAAGAGAGTCCCAGTTGATGAAGAAAGCATAAATGAAAATCAGTATTGATATAGTTAATGAGAAGTAGCAAACACAGTTGAATCATTCATTATTGGCCTCAGTGACTTGGGTTGTTGATCTCTTTTGTTGTTGTTGTATTGTGGGGGTTTTATAAATTATGTCCCCATCCCTTTCGTAACTTAGCATTTGAAACTTCTGGAACATTTTTGATTGAAATTACCGAGTGATGCATAGTATGTCGAGATGCATACAGCTCCTATCCATGTATTCCTTTTCTGTCGTAGGCATACATACACACATATATACATACAAACATACATACATACTGTTACGCTTCTATGGTCTTAAACTAAGTAACAGAAAAGAGTCAAAAGCAACATATTTCGTAAAATTCAATAATTAATGTCTTTCTCTAAAAGGCAAAGTAAAACTTTAAAAAAAGAACTTAAAGTATTCTGAGTTAAGTCTCAAATGGTCCTAAACGTTATATCACATGTCCTAAAATATACTGACTGTGGAAAAGGCGGGTACTATTGAGAAGCTTCTCTTTATCCATATAATATATAAGCTTCGAAGAAAATGATTTTATTACTTAGCATTCTCGTAAAGTGAATAGGGCTGCAATAGATCAGGGAGATAACTTATCCTGGGACTGTTTCCATCAGAAAAGAGTTGTGTCCCTTAAGTCAGCATCCTAACCGACTACTACTTTATGCTGGATGTGGTATCGGGAGGAAGTTTATGTTCGCCCGACGAACGCAAATACGTTTATCAGATCTCGAGTTTCAGTCCAATTAAGTGTGATATTTGAAGATAACTATACACATTCAATGATCACACATACATTTATGAATTGAATAGGTATGATATAAGGAGATAATTATTTTCATCACACAATCTTTACTGGTAAAAGCGTAGTATGTGAAGAGCAAATGAGCTCATTCAATGACCAAGCACAATTAATATTAGCAAAAGTGTAGTAGGTGAAGAGAAATCGGACTCATTCAATGACCACACACAATTAATACGAAAGGGGCGATATGTAGCGAGAAAACGTCATCAGTGATCACCCAAACGAAGTTTTATAACTGCAATGTACACCGACATCAAGGCGAACTCTTTTACATTTATACAGCTGGGATTTGAGAACAATTCGTCTCAAGGAACAGTAATTAAATGTCACATATATAAATATTTCAAACTCATGAAAATGGATCCTAGGTGAAATATTAGAAGTGAAGAAATTTTATTTTTTTAAAATAATACTAGAAATTGAAGTTCTACTTTATCAGCAGGGAGGGTGAACAGACCATTTTGTTTGGAGATCTTATTTATGAAAAATAAAACTTCCTACGAAAATGAAATCTCAAGGTCAATAACGTTAAACCAAAACCTCTGTCAGGCCATGAGATTTCTCTAATTGAGTTAGCTCATTTTGTTACATCATCACTGACGCGCGTTTTTATTTTATGGTGTGTTTCGTTTACGTGTTGGTCACTCAACGCTGGTCGTTCACCCTCCCTGCTGCCATAATTAAATCATTGTTATATCAAATAATGGAATCTCATACATGTAAACTAGCTCGAGAGCGACTAGAGGCAATTAAAAAATATTTACCTGTCCGTGATTCTGTCAAGCAACAACTGCAAGCGCATCTGGAGTCTCAGGTTGAATTTACAGAAGGTGCAGAACAATTATTTAAACCTGTTACAGAAACTACTAAAGGTCTTCTTCCTACGTTCGAGAAGACCGCTGAAGCAACTGGAAAAATAGCATAAAGAACGAAGAAAACAATGAAGATTCTACGAGAACTTCCAGCTGAAATAGCTGCGGCTCAGCCACAAATACAAGAAGAAATACAACAAGTACTTGAGAGTGTTGACAAAGTTCGTGAGGAGGTCGGTGATGTAAGGGATCTTGTTGCGCTAAAGCCAAAACCAAAATCAAAACCAAAACCACCAGCCCGATTAACCGAAGATGGTCATAGGATACTTCGAGAAAACGTTGTAGCGGTTGCCGCAACAGGATATCCACATCGTGATACATTATTAGATCCAGACACCGCTAGTGTTTCTGAAAAAAATTGGTTTCCTTTAATATTTCGAAAGTCCCGTGGTATATCTAGAATCACTGATAAACATAAAAATGATTTTGAAACTTTTGTGAAACAAGTCGAAGATGCTAAAAGAGCGCCATTACCCGGAAATATATTATCGTCAGAAAAATCGCTGTTCAGACCACCTCGTATTGAGGAAGAAGAAACAACTGGAAGTTGTCTTACTACTCGAGGAAGTGGTCTTATTACTTGTCCCAATAACGTCCTTGCCGATGTTGATCGACTAGAAATTCTCATTGGAGGAAAACGAGCAGGTAATAATTCCCCAGAAATAATTAATGAAGCAGCTGATATTTGTCAACGATTATTTACAGGCGGTGTTATGGATATTAATGTATATCGGTCCCTTATTAAAGAAATCGCCGATGATTATCACAGTGATTGAGTCTGTAATTAGATGCAATGACTATAATAAGATGATCATACATAATACTCAACGCAGACCAACCATGGTCAGGGTAATAAATTCACGATTACCAGTATACAAAACGATCTACGGAGATGGACTAGGTGATGTTGTTCAGGGTCTATTTAGAAGGATAGCCCCAAAAGCAATACCGCTTGCAAAGCAACCGGGAATGAAAGCTATTGACGTTGTTCGTGAAAAAGGTATTGGCGCTGTTGGTGATGTTGCTAGCAAAGCATTCTCAGCAATCAAGGATAGACTAGCACGATTAATACGACGAAACAGTGAAACTGGCCAGCACTGAAGTGATTCCCGCAAATGTCAGTAAAATAATAAATCAAGCTGCTAATCAAAAACTAGCAGAGTAAGCTGGTGTACCCATGTCAGAAAAAGAAAAAAATATAACCGTTAGTCTGATAGCAGGAAGTGGTCTTGATGTTAGACGATAATAAATATAATAAAGATGTTCAAACGTATATCTGATCCCGCATTCGACATGGACGCACCAGTACTCAAAGATGAATCTGTGCGCGATTATCAGTATTATTCTTATGACGCACGACAGCCAGATCAGGGTGGAAGAATTGAGCTGCAAGTTCAGGATACAAGCAGATATTTCTTACCCGTTGAAGCATTCATTGAAGTAGAAGGTGAAATTTTAAATAATAATAATAATCCTGCAGTACCAGCAGCATATGGAGTCGATATTAAAATTGGTATTGTTAATAATGGCATTATGGCGTTGTTTGACAGCGCTACGTACATGATTGATGGAAAAAATATTGAATCAATTCAGAAAGACGTCGACGTTGCCACAACAATACTTGGCCTTGCAAGATACAGTGACGATTATTCAAGATCAGCTGGAACGTCAATGATGTTTGCAAAGGATACTTCTGATCATCCAGAAAACATTAATGTAACTATGGGTAATGTAAGAAATGCCGCAGGGGACAACCCTACCCCTGCAGTAATATCAATGAATGTAAATTTTAACTTAGGATTTGCAGCACGTAAATCAATGTTAAAAGGTGGAAGAAGAACATTTTCATGTACAATTCCATTGTCACATATCTTTGGATTCTGTAGAAATGTCAGAAGGGTCATTTTCGGAGCTAAACATACAGTTGTACTCGTGCGAAAAGCTACCGATGATGATGCAATATGGAAACCCGCTGGTGATGCTGGTAAAGTAATACTAACAAAACTTTCATTGTGGATGCCAGTAATGACTCCAACAATAACTGAAGAAGAACGTTTACTCTCTTTCATGGATCAAGGTGGTAAATCAGCGCTGTCATGGTTGACAATGACCACAGATGCTGTGCAGAGCACTGTTAATGGTTTATTTACTTGGCAAATAACATCACAGCAAGGTATATCCTCACCACGACATATATTTATTGCTTTCCAAAGTGTTGCACGAGTAAACGATCAAACACACAGTATAATGATATTTGACAATCTTGGCGTTAATGAAGTTTCTTTGAGGATAAATGGACATCAAGAACCATCTGAGGATATTTTGTTCAATTTTGATCAAAATTATGTAGCACGTGCATATCATCGTTTAATGTCATTTATGGCTCGCGACCAAAATGTTGTTTCTGGTTTGCAAATATCACAGCTAGATTTTACAACATTGTATCCGATCTATTACTTTTCGCTGGAACATTTAGATTTATTCAGACAATCGTTGATATACACTTTCGAGCTCGTGTGAATAGAAATATTGTAGATATTCCTAATTACAGAGCAATTGCTGTTATACTTAGCGATAAATCATGACTTAAAATCAGGATGATAATTATAAAATGTCTTATCAATATGTTAGTGTTACTCTGACTCCTGGTCAGATTAAAAAGCTACAATCATCATCAAAAAATAATTGTGCGGTAAAAATATCACTAAAGCGAGAACAGATCGCAGGTGGTCCGAATAAACTATCATTATCAGAACGCCAGCATAGGCACTTCAATGAAGCCAAACAATCAAAGACTGGCATACGACTTAATCTATCTGCGAGTGCCATTAAAGACATCGCTAAAACGGGTGGTATATTTCCACTTCTTGCAGCTATACCAGCATTAATAGCCGCTGCAGACCCAGCTGTTACAAAAGCAGCTGCGTTAGGTGCTGTTGGAACTGCTGCTGGAATGGCATTAAAGAAAGCAACAGGTCACGGAATAAAAACCTCAAAAAAAAAGGGAAAAGGTCTAAGACTTCCAGGGACCCCACACTGGTACGGAAAAGGTCTAAGACTGCCCGGGACAGTTCGATGATTCTTCCTATGTCTAATTTTGATTTACTTGATGCTGCTAAGCAAATGAACATAAAAAAACTTCAGAGGTGTTTTTATGCGTGATCAATTACCAAAACAACCAAACAATATTGAAACTGGTATTATTAATATCGATAAAAACTCTGGTCCAAGTACTCACTGGGTTGCATACGCGATTGATCCACGTGGAATTGTTTATTTCGATTCGTATGGGTTGGCACCACCAAAAGAATTTTTACGATATAGTAATTTAGCCGGTGATATGCCAGTATGGTATTCAACATTACCAACACAAAAATTAACAGATCCACCAGTATGTGGCCGTGAAACCCTCGCTGTACTCGACGCAATTTCACTGGCACCACCAGGAACACCACTTCATAAAGTCGTACACGAATATACCACCACCAGGCATAGCCGCGCACAAACGTTTTAAACAGATATTAGTAAATATAATGGTAGATATTTATGGAAGATCTTCTCGTAAAGCTCAGCAGCAAGGTGATTTATCTAAATATGCAACTCTTGATCAGCTCAGAAACGAAATCGATGATTTATTAAAATTACAAGCGTGGATCAAAATGAAGTCGTTGTTTTTCAAGATAAACAAGGACGATTAAAGACAAGTAGCATACAACTGTCAGATGTACTTATACGAATTTCCACCGCGGTTGTTAATAATATCGTTACTTTTGCTGATCAAGGTAAAATACAAGATTCCGGTAAGTCAGTTAACGATTATATCAAAAAAGCTGGTGATTCATTCACTGATAACATTATCATGAGTCAAAATAAATTTACATACCTTGGAGACCCAGCCACAGATACAGACGCAGCAACAAAAAAGTACGTCGATGATCAAGAATCTAAGTTTGTGTTAATCAACGGTGGTATTATGCGTGCATTTCTCAACATGAATAATAATGGTATTAATAATCTCAGAACTCCAGAATCAGATTTCGACGCTGCAACGAAAAAATACGTCGACGATAGCAACATTCCGACGGTGACATCATTAACAACAATCAACGATGAAATGACCGCATTCAAAACTGATCTTTCCAATCACGTACAAACATTCTTGAATTTTCGTAGAAACATAAACAGATCTTTATATGAATTTTTTGGTAATCCAGTGGTTGTAGATATTAAACTTGCTGACATTAACACAAAAATCAACGATATTGTTAGTGGAATTCCTAATATCATTGAAAAAACGAATCTGATTAAAATTCCACACAAACAAATTAACAATATCGTGTACACAGTAGCATCAGGATCATCAACACGGACACCGCGCGATAACACTCTCGAACATACCATAGTTTTAACTGGGTTATACAGGCTGTCCATGTATGGTTTGGAAATTACTGCGGCCACTTCATCATCACCGAATGTACATTATAATCCTCTACTGGTGATGCTAAATAAGAACACCAAAGAAACATTTACGTTGACATCAACGGAAATGCCCCCGAGACGTTACTGGTGGTATCTGGAATTCGTAGCTGAAACCCCTCAATTAATTACTTAATTAAATGACAACGTCATTAAGTATAATGAATCAAACCTCAATCGACGTTCAACGTCACAGATACAATCAAATATGTAAGTGTCAGATTGAACTAAAAAATATCATTGACGATTATACTGTAAAAGTAAAAATATATCACAGCCGTATGGTTGTTATTGATATAATTGTTTACTCAGTTTCTGCTATTATTGCTGGAACCGGATTATTATTATTATCAACAATAACAACGACAGTGCCTGCAGTTGTAACAATTGTCGTTTCAACTTCAACGACTATCGCAGTCATTCTCAGTATTATCGCTAAGAAGATATCTACATGTACAAATGATAAATTACACGAGTATATAATGAAATTACACACAGTAACAACAGCTTATTCTAAACTATCGTCATATCTTTCGTCGTACCTCAGCGATGGTAAAATATCTGATGAGGAGTTCGCAACGATAATGAAAACCTATGATGAAGCATTCCCTGACAATAGCCAAGGTGAAAAAGTGGAAGACTGAATTCCCGATTTAAAATAATAATAACAATAATAATAATGTCAACGTCGAATGAATTATTACAACAGATCGTCACTAATACAGTGCCGTCAAGAACTACTATGATATCATTCAGTTCGACCAGTCCAGAATTTAACGTTAACTTTCCAACTGCAATTCTAGGAAAAGAAATAGCTCTAGCACAATTACGAGTTTATCATAGCTGGCCAAATATTAGATCAAAATCGTTTGGTGGACTACCAGCAAACAATTCACTGGTATTTGCAAATAAGAATAAACCTGATGGAACTCCTGATTGGCAAGTTATTGGAATTTCAACAGGCAGTTATCAAATAGAACAGATTATTGATGAGTTCCAACGTAGAATTAAATCTATTACAGGAAAAGAATCCAAAATTGCAATCACTGTTTACGAACCAACATTATCAGCGGCGATTAAAATAAATTCGACTGACTACGTTGTAGATATTTATCAAAGTTTGATCAGATCCATGTTAGGGTGGCCTGATGTTGCACCGGTTTATAATGGAATTCCAGAACCAAAACGAGGAGAATTTCTTACAACGAGGCGGATATTTATAAAACGTCCAGAATAACGAAATTTATATATATTTGAATTTCTTAGTCAGGATCCACATAATGATATAGTAATTCCTGCGCATCGGACTGCATTATTTGATGTTATTAGAGAAGGACCAGATCGTGAAAAGGAAATAGTTTATGAGGAAGATATTCAAAGATTTTTAGATCCAATTAATTTTGAATATACACGTGTGCTCGGTAATTTACAAAATCTTTTTTCGGTATTATCACAGTATTATATCGACGATATAAAACAACAGGTAATTGAAACGATACAACACTTAAATACAGTCATCGAGGATTTGGTTTTTGCTAACCGAAGTATTGTTTTAGGAGCAACTACTACTCCTAGATCAGGAGACAGTCTTAATGAAAAAGCAAATTAGATTTTATAAAAATACACTTAAGGTGGAAACAAATATTTCTTGATCATTATAAAATAGCCGAAAATCAATTACAAACATTAATGATACCAGGATTTAATGCTGTTAAACTAAAAAAATCAGTCATTGATCTTATTAACGAATATTTCCAAAAACACTTGAATCATTGAGAAAAATAGCCCCGCCACCAGTTATTCTTAAACATAATAACGATCCATACGGTGGAGGCCGTCATATATTACCTGGTATTGTTAATATAACATCAACGATCGCAGTCAATCTAGTATGTGATGTAATTGATGGCAGCTATCAAGTAGATCTTTCAAAGTCTAGCCAGGCCCAGCAAGGATATATATTATATTCATTTAGCCCTCAAGTGCCGCCTGGTTATTTAATTGTATCAGAACCAATTAACCCCGTTTATCTGCGTGTACATAATCCGTTATTATCAAGGATACATTTCAAACTTACAGACCAAATAGGACGTATTATGGATTTGCAAAATGAAGAGTTAAATATTAATCTGTATGTGAGATCGTAGAATAGTCTGAGTAAATTATAAAATAAACAAAAATAACCTGATTCTGAAAAGATTAATTTTTTTAGTTGATTTTTCATAATCTGATGGGTTCAAATACCCCATCAAATTATTAAATTTTCCTAGATTTTTCATTTAGTCGTGCAAATACCCCATCAAATTATTAAATTTTGTTTGATTTCTTCAATTTGATGGGTTAAACAGTACTCAAAATCATCAAAATCTGAATAAATAATTAATTTATATGATTAAAGCAATTGCATGTGTATATAAGCGAGATAACTTCTATCCTCTCTGTAGAGTAAATTAAGCAATTATCCCCCATTGCTGCGTCAATTCATAAAACCACGGAGATAGTTTCTGTTTTCTTTCATCAAACGGTTAATTATTTAGCGATTTAATTGTTCTCTCTAAGCAATTACCTGTCACTGGAGTTGCAGTTTGTAACAGAAAAGGATATTTATGCACCTTTTGACTCTGATGACTTTAAATCACGTCGGCTTAATACAAGTGCGTAATTACAAATTCAGATTAGTTTTAGCTAGTTGCATACATGTATTTTTAACATAACAAACGAGAACTTATACAGAATGTAATATTTTATGAAGTGTGTCTGGAGATGAATTAAATCTACGCTACAGTTTTACAATAATTATGATTTTTATTCAGTATATTAGTCGTACGTAATTTGCCTGCTTATGGCTATGTAATTTATTAGATCTTTTAGGTAACAGGCTATATTGATCTGCATGTACTCTTCAGCTTCCGGACTTACTATGTAGAATTATTATTTATTTAAAAATAAAGTAAATCTACGCTACAGTTTTACAATAATTGTGACTTTTATTCAATATATTGGTCGTACGTAATTTGCCTGCTTATTCAGTGTTGGGTTAACTATATACTAATTTTAAAACGTATATTTGTATGAATCGGAAAGTGGTGCGGTGTTATAGCGTTGGATTCTCGTACTCAAGGTCCGTGGTTCGACTCCCATGATCGACATATGTCAATGGAGGCGATTTTGATGCCATTTATCTAAGATAATTGGGGGTCCGGAGAAATCCTCGAAATCCAACAGAAAAATAATACACTCTCCCACCATGTCAACACGTGGTGGGTGTACTTTTGCACTCACCGGGGTTGATTATGGGGGGGGAGAGTGTACAAAATCTGTTGGACGTAGATAAGGCCCCTGATCATAATTATATGTATATAATCATAATCATATGTATATAATCATATAATCATAATCATATGTATATAATCATAATCATATATATATAATCATATAATCATACTATGTGTTGTGCCGTCATAATCATATGTATATAATCGTAATCATATGTATATAATCATAATCATATCTATATAATCATAATCATCTCCAAAAAACAGTCCTCTCTGGGGACTATTATTTTTATTTTAAACAAATATTTATTAATAATGAACTACGAAAACGTTAATAATATTATTTTGCTATTAAAAATTTGCAACGTGACGGAATAAAGATATCTGATAATCTTGATCCTCAGAAAATTTCGTGTGATTCTGAATCATTACAACAACGAAAATTCGAAAATAAATATACATTACCATCCGATTATAGATTCATGAAATTAATTTATCAATCTATGTTAGAATCAGTGGCAATGATAAATGACACACAGGTAAAGCTATTTGCACCTCTTGCACGTTCAGTCGAAAAGATTAGATCCGAATTGTCTCACGAGTACGAAAGAAAAAAGATTGTAAATAATCCTGTAATGCAGTTAATAAAGATTATGTCATTTGATTCTGTCAAAAGTGACACTGAGAGCAGCGACAGTGAAGGTGGACCTTTGACTGTGGTGATTGCTAAACAAAATCCTTGGCAAAATTGACAGAGTCCAACTATATAGTAAAAAAAAATATCTATTTATTCTGAATTAGATAATAATAATCAGATTTATTTATTATTGTAATATTTTTATTTTTTCTGGGTTTTTTTAATTATTTTAAGTATCATTGACCCACATACCAGAGAGGACAGAGATATCTCGTTTCATTCTACATACCGGAACGTAATTGTTTGCTTAAATTCTTTCGAAAATGCAGACTTGGTTATATAATCTGCAACACGTTTTACCGAAGGCATGCAAATACCAAAATATTTGGCAGCCGCATTCATAGAATTAAAAACTATTTCTTCACCAGTACCTGCATTTGTAGATATAACCGACTTAGGAGTCTTAGGAGAAATACCAGTATTTCCTACCTTACAATTCTGACTCTGTGTGACAATTCGTATATTTTCTAAAGAATTATCTTTCGGGTTTGAATTTATGTGATCAATTACAAGTCCATCTTCAATGACCCCATGAAAGCATTCATAGATGAATCTATGAGATAAATATTTTTTATTTCCAGTGGTTTGGAAGATATTTTTCAGAAAAATGTTGGGCTCCAATAGTACTATTACAGTACATGCTTGATGCTGAAATTTTAATATCGTTAAAAGTGAGTGAAGCAATTATATCATACCGCGTGCAGAAACAAGTTTGGTTGCCAGAACCGGATATATTTAATATTAATGATGCTAGGAGAAAATTTCCTAATCTTAACGAGGATGATATTGTTAAAATTGCTAATAATATACGTAAATGCAGGAAAAAACAAGATGAGAAACTTGCAAAAGATCTCGGCAGAAAAATAATCGGTAAATTTACGCAAGGAGGATCATATGATCATAAACGACATTGTACAAGATTAATTATGGACGATGTTGAATTCGATTTTATAATTGCTGATACAACGGAGAAAAGCACATTTATAAGTCGAGGTAATGCTTATTTATCAGACGGAACAAAATTAGGTACAATTGTGAGCTATACTGATGGCGAGTCACTGCAGTTTACTCATTTAAGATCTTCGATGCTCGCGTACGTTTCGATAAATCTATTATCAATGATAAACAGATTTCCTCTGATTGCAGTCAGAGTCGCGACAGATTCATTTTATATAAATAAAAACTATGCGGATTTGTTAAAACAATTGCATATTAACAATCATGCATCATGGGGCGAATGGAGAATAAAACATGAAGATATACTTAGTTATTCTGAATCTGCCGACGTTGAAATTAAAGAAATATATTACAAGAATAATCAAATCTCAGAATTGTCTTCGACAACGTCATTGTTGCCATCTGTATATGATCCTGTGGCTAGACATAAAACCGTTTATCTTAATGGGTGTGGTGGTTCAGGTAAAACAACACGCGCGATTGAATTATTTAATAATTGCTCAGATATGATTATTTTGACACCGACACATAAATTCGACAGAGAAATAAAAGAACGAGGAATCAAATCTCAAACTTATCATAGTTTCTTCAGACGGTGCGGAGACACATGGACTCCATCGCGGATGGGTGAGAAATACATTCCTAAAATTATTATATGGGACGAGATTTGCACGGTGTCGCTGGAGGTATTAAAAATATTTCTTGATTGGCTGTTATTGAAGAATACTGCTGTGATAATGTGTGGCGATCATGGTCAACCGCCACCTTTTATTGGATCGTCTCCACATGAGTGGCTGAAAATATTTGTAGATTATTACGAAGAAATAACTGATGACCATAGAGCTATTGATAAATCACTGAAAGAGTTTAAAAAGTTAACAAGACTACAGCCAGATAAAATACAGTGTGAGATAATGCGTAAAGTAATTCCAGAAATTCCTATGAATGATTTTTGGAATTTATGGAGACCTGCTGATTCGATAGTTGCAAGTAGAAATATAGTTCGCGATACACTTCAACAACAATTATTTACATTACATAAAGAAAAATTTTCAAATCTACCTGTACCATTATGTTATCGCCCAGCAGATACTCGACGACAGAATGTTGATGTTGAGATTCCTGGTGGTGGAATACAAAATCTTGTGCTAAATGATATTGTTTTAGTTGTTGTTGATGTTGTTGAGAGCGCGTTGAGCATGGATAAATCGCCGTGGACGTTAGGATACGCTATAACGATTCACTCGTCACAGGGATTAACTATTACTGATTCAAATATCTGGATTGTCGATGATCGTATTGAGTAGTCAAATTTAGTTTATCTTGCAGTATCTCGAATCAGAAGAATATCTCAACTGCACAGGGTTATCATGGATTGCGTAATAACCGAAGAAATCACTAACAACTTTGTTGACATCAAGACAAAATTAGCGAGCTATAAGCAATGTGACAAAAAATAAAATAATTGCGACTTTCATATGGATACTGAATTTATTATAAGACTAAAACAACGACAGAATAATCATTGTGCGAATTGTAACGCAGTAATTTTGTGGCAGTATTCGAATAATAATCCAAGACAATTTACCGTTGATAGAATTAATAGTAGTCTTGGTCAAACACGCGAAAATGTGATGCTGACCTGTCTTGAATGTAATCGACGTCGGGGCGCTGGAAGCCCTTGTGCAAGTTTACAAAAGTAAAGGTGGTGGTAATTGTGTGTCTTTAGGAATTACTTGCAATTGTTCGGGTACAAATCCACGCTGAGGATCAGTTGAATCTAATCTGTAGATTGCAGGTCTACCTGTGGACCTTACCACGCTGGAAATTTTATGTGTGGTCACATTCCAGATATGATCAGTTGCTCTTTTTTACCTCCTTCAAGTTCACCAGGTTCATATAAATATCTTACGGTCACATTACCTAGTACTGGTTGAGAGGAAGATTTACGGCGGCGTATTGGTATATATTTTTTGTGATCGCATTAGAAGGTTTCATAGAAGTTGCACGAGTAATTTCATTATTTAACGCAGCTATCACACTTGGTAACCTTGCAACCCATTCACGAGATCTCTCCGTGAACTTAAAGTCAGTAGATATTTCCTTTGCATATTGATATCCAAATAACCGCTCAGCAAGTGTTCGATTAAATCGTTCAACGATTGCCTGATCACGATGAATTTCAGTGTGTCCTCGTCTGATTTTAACGCTATGTTTGTTCATCAACGATAATACCGCACCAAGAAATTCTTTACCAGGATCAACCTGTAGCAACTGTGGCATCGTAGACCACCTTGTGGTCCGGATCCTCGTTGATAAATTCGTTCAAACGCAGATGCAACTTCAGTTGCGCTGTTTTTGTTCACATTGGTTCTGCTTCTTTATATCTACTTGCAACGTCAACGACAGTTAACGCGTATTTGTATGTGCGCGATTGACGTCTACCAATTTTAATGGTATCATGTGGTAAAAACAAAATATCTGCTTGATGAACTTCATTGGGAGTACTGACATCAAAATGTGTATACTGAATTCTTTTAGGTGGTGGTAGATAAATTTGCCATATTGCCTGTCGTGCTAACCACCCTGCAGCAACAGCACGTGAGACTTTTGCTACTTCAGCAAGTTTACTAATTGCTGCTTTGCCTCTCCAATATCCTTTTGGGCTATAATAAACCAGTTCCATTATAATAGTTACCTATGATTAATTACCAGCTCCTAGCACTAGTTTACCTTTCATAGCAGATTTTAGTAGGAGGCTAGCAAGTTTTTCTCTGAGAGATTTATTTTTATGGAATTTAATGCGTGAATCATCTTTACATCTGCAATATGTCGTTGTTGCAAATTTGGATTTTTATACGCGACATTATGAACGTGACTTGCTTGATCAATCGCATTTATTGGATACTCTCCAGGTCATGGTTGGTCTCGTTCGTCAAGTCGAATATCAAGTCGGGTTCCTGGACCACAATAATTATATCTAGGGAAATGTTTCTCACCAGGATACTTTGCCCATGGAGTTCCTGGTAATTTACCTAACGAAGCAGCGATATCTCCACCTGTCTTTGTCGATGAAATAAATTTGTATTTTTTTTGTACCACATTTCACCCACTTGCCTGTAAGTGCGCGCCTGTTATTTTTTGTTATTATTTTTGTTAATCCACTGGTATGGGTGGGTGTTCTACATCGAACACAATATAAATCCATATTATTTATTATATGGATATAATTGACTTCTCAGCGACACGAAAACAAGAGCCAGTCAAACATCATCCAGCGCTACCAAATTCCATCACAGCAATTATACTTGACCCATCTGGGTCTGGTAAAATGCAATTATTACTTAATCTGATAATGCGATGGCTCAAATGGGATAAATTATATTTAGTAGCACCATCTGTAGATGATCAACGATGTTACGAAGTACTTAAAGATTTTAATGAAAATGCAAAATCGCTGACGTGTCCTGATAAAGATAATGATGTTATTGATTTTATTACCGATATCGATGAAGCTCCATCCATAGATGATCTTGATGGATGGATCAATAATCTTGTAGTATACGATGATGTAATGCTGGACAAACAATCAAATCCAGCTCGGATATTTTCGCGAGGCCGTAACAAAAATACAGACGTGATTTATTTAACTCAGAAATACACACAAATTCCAAAAGTGATCAGAGATAATTGCAACATCTTAATTTTGTTTAATGGAGTAGATAATTATACTTTACAAAATATTTATTATACTTGGTGTTCAGGGGACATGGACATGATTAAGTTTAAGAACTTCTTTTCAAAAGCCCAAACTGTTCCGTTCAGATTTATAACGATAAATTTACATGACCCAAGATCTAGGTATCGTATAGGTCTGGAAAAAAATCTTTGGTTAATTATAGCAGCAGGGAGGGTGAACGACCAGCGTTGAGTGACCAACACGTAAACGAAACACACCATAAAATAAAACGCGCGTCAGTGATGATGTAACAGAATGAGCTAACCCAATTAGAGAAATCTCATGGCCTGACAGAGGTTTTGGTTTAACGTTATTGACCTTGAGATTTCATTTTCCTAGGAAGTTTTATTTTTCATAAATAAGGTCTCCAAACAAAATGGTCTGTTCACCCTCCCTGCTGCTACTTCAAATACTGAAATTACAGTATTAGCTATATGCATCTTAAAATTCTTTAACCAGCGAAACTGTTAAAGTGATAAACATAATTCCAAAATAAATAAAAAGTAAATTATAGAAGTAACTAAAATCTAAAATCAAAGTAAACACCGATGTCTTACTGTATTGCCTCTTAACCCTGGCTGTTACGTGCTGCTGTACATACCCAACGAATCTGGGTTTCAGAATCTCTGTTACCTCCTTGCTTGTGCACCGGCATTCTGGCTACCGATTCGAACTTTCCCAGGTCTTAAATATTGTATAGTTGGAATTTTGCTGTAAAAACCGTTGAAAGTTGGAAAACTGTCGGAAACGTGTTGGACGTTGGAGAACCTGGTAAACTGCTGGAAAATCCTAACTCGTCTTGAGACTACAAATCTATGCAAAAATAATGATTATTTCCAGCTAAAAAGATATAGTTGCTGAAATTATCATCAGGGGAAAATACTTTATTGAAAATTTATCTAAAATCCATTGATGAACCGCAGTTTGGTAACTCATATCGCCCTCCGCACGGGTGTACTATACTGGACTTGTCTTGCGCAAGCTCAGTGATCTATATATAGCAATAGCAGCGACCTATGAAAGTTACATGTGATGGATCAAATGAAGCCCAGTATTTTCTGTAAGGATCGATGACATCTATTAAATATCATCTCCAGTAATCGAATATAATCTTCGTAATCACCCCAAATCTATAAAACTTCTCTTTATCATGTCAAATTTGCAAATGGGTCCTTCCAACTCGTCAATAGGTCAGACGTACATGTACACATTGTATATACCGTAATCAGCTGATAGTTCCAGCGACCATTGATATTTTTAACTGTAACTGATTTTCTTTCTCTTTCAAAAACTTGCTTGCTGAAAAGCAAAATCAGTTGTGTAGTGTAGTAATTGTGGTGATTTTATATGTCGATGATTATAGTGTTTCACGAACTTTCATCAATTACTGTAAGAACTAGGAAAACTCTGTCTGTTACACAACCTTAATATAAAATCATAAGACACAATAACAGGACCAAGACGAGTGTCAAAAGTTCATTTCCAGAACATTCTAAGTTGTAAACAATGTCAGAACTTCTAAAATTGTGCCAAACTACCTGGCAAACATCGCGTAGACCTTATTTTGTTTGTTTTTTTTCCAATGAGAAACCAACGACCTGAATCATAATCCCAGTAAATATTTAAACAAAATCACATTAGTCAGGTGGGCCCAAATTACTACCCTTGTTTATGGACAAGGGTTAATTACACAATAAAAATTAAATATACAACGAAACCACCTCATAAGGCTTTACACGAATATACGAGTTCTGTTTTAAATAATCGCTAATCATATAATGGTAGATATTTACGGAAGATCAACTAAAACTAAAAAAAACAAACAAGAACCAGATGAAGACTTACTCAAGCGAGTAACAAGGCAGATCAATAATGAATTATCTGACCTGCTCAATCTTGCCAACGTTGATCCAAACGAACTTGTTATATTTCAAAACCCTGAAGGAAAATTGAAGACGAGTAATATTTTAATCAATGATATTATTATTCGTAATCGATTATCGCGAGAAGGTCTTGTTGCTGTATATGACAATGAGGGCAAACTTGTTCCTAGTGTTGTTACTCCGTCGTCAATCCGAGATAGCATAAGTGAACGAGTGTTAAAAGCCGGCGACGTAATGAACTGCGTCATTAGCATGAATAATAATAAAATTATCAATGTGGGAGAACCAACAGATAATCTCAACGCTGCAACAAAATAATATGTAGACGATAACAATATTCCGATGACAACTTCATTATCTACGATCAATGATGGAATGACCGCATTTAGAACTGAATTTTTAATCATGCACAACTGTTTATGAATTTTCGCAGAAACGTAAACAGAACCATTAATGAATTTTTTGGAAGTCCACCAACCGTTGACATAAATCACAAAGATATAAATACGAGAATCACCGATATTGTCGGTGGAATTCCTAATATCATTCAAAAAACCAATCTGATTAAAATTCCACACGGACAAATTAACAATATCGTGTACACAGTATCATCAGGATCATCAACGTGGACACCAAGCGATAACACTATCAAACATACCGCAGAAGTAACTGGCGTGCACAGGCTGTCCGTATTTAGTTCTGCAAAATTCAGCATATTTACCACGTATCTATGGCGTCATTCAGCCGATAATTTTTCTGGGACTGTATCTGTAGTGTTAAATAAAGATACCGAAGAAACGTTTATGCTGGTATCATCTGATAAAAAATTAACCTCGGCGTCTTACTGGTGGTATCTGGAATTTGTAGCTGAAACACCTCAATTAATTACTTAATACAGTATAATGATCGACGTTCAGCGATACAGATACAATCAAGTAACAACATGGCAGAATAAACTAAAAACCATCATCGATGATTATACAGCAAAAATAAAGAAATATCGTAGACGTGCGGTTGTCGTTGATATCATCGTTTATTCGGTTTCCGCGATTGTTGCTGGAACTGGCGTAGTATTATCAACGTTGACGATGACAGTGCCGATCGTTGTAACAATCGTTGTTTCACCGTCAACCACGATCGCTGAAATATTCAATATTATCGCGAAAAAGATAGATACGTGTACAAATGAAAAATTGAACGAGTACACGATGAAATTACATACTGCAACTGTAGCATATTCAAAATTATCGTCGACGATTTCTTCGTCGCTCAACGATGGAACAATATCCGAGGAAGAATTCAGTATCATAATAAAGATCTACAATGAAGTATTTGATGAAAAAATTCCTGAACAGGATTTAAAATAATAATAGTATAATAATGACATCACAGGAATTATTACAATAGATCGTCACTAATACTGCTCCGGTAAGAACCACAATGATATCAGTGAGTTCAGCTAATCCTGAATTCAGTATTAATTTTCCGACCGCAATTCCAGCTAAAGAAATTGAATTAGCGCAATTACGGGTTTATTATAGTTGGCCAAATATTAGGTCAAAATCATTCGGTGGACTACAACCGAATAATTCATTAGTATTTTCAAATAAAAATAAACTCGATGGAACTCCTGATTCGCAAGTAGTTAGTATTCCAACGGGCAGTTATCAAATAGAACAGATCAATGAAGAATTTCAACGTAGAATTAAATCCATCACAGGAAAAGAATCAAAGATAGCCATTACTGTTCATGAACCAACGCTGTCATCGGCCATCGAAATATTATAGCCGGATTACGCCGTTGACATTTATCAGTCTTCGATTAGGTCAGTATTAGGATGGCCAGAAATCCCACCGGATGAATTTCTCACGACGGAAAAAAAAAATTTATCAAAATTCCAAAATACCGAAATTATTATCCGTGGATCGTTGATAAATATTTTATTGATGGACAAGAAAAAATTCCTGATTTGATGATGTTTGAGGAAAAAGGAGGCTTAATAATAACGGATTTACGCGTACTCAAAACTACATTACTGATAATGATAGATGAATATAACTGAATATTTACCAATCTTAAAAATTCAATCGCTGATTTGATACAAAATTACAACGAGGATATAAAAAATAATATCATAGAATCAATCCAGCATTTGAATCAAATATTAATCGATTTCGAGTATACTGGACATGTTTTAATCAAAAATATACATAAATTTTTTACAGATCCAGCAAGTATAAACAGAGAGATTGAACAAGTTCAAAACGAATATAAAGGACATAAAATCGGTGAACTAAAAAAATCAGTAATTGATTCCGTTAATGTGAATTTTCCAAAAATCCTCGAATCATGGAGAAAAATAGTTCCACCAGCAAGTATTCTCAGATACAATAATAATCCATACAGAGAAGGTCGCCATATATCACCGGGAATCGTTAATATCACATCAACGATCGCTGTCAATCTAGTATGCGATGTCATTGATGGTAGTTATCAAGTTGACGCTGAAAAATCCAATCAAGCCCAGTAAGGATACATTCTGTATTCATTTACACCTCAAGTCCCACCAGGTTATTTGATTGTATCAGAACCAATCAATGTTGTTTATCTAAAATGTCATAATCCACTCTTATTGCGGATACATTTCAAACTTACTGACCAGACTGGCCACTTGCTCGATCTCAGGTCAGAAATATTAAATATAAACCTGTATGTGCGTTCGTAGAAAACACCAAGCAAAAAAAAAACTTTGTCTGAATTTGATAACTGATCGGTACATTTTTCATAATAAATATAATGATATGTACCGATCAGTTATCAAATTCAGACAAAAGTTTACAAAAGTGAACGCGGTGGTTTAGTATGTTTGATCGTGATACTGAATCTACATAAAAATCTATCAATGAATTATTTTTGTTTTACTGTAGTCAGAAATGAATTATCCTGGCACAGTGTTACTGGTAACACTATTAGTTTCGTTGTCAATGTCACTATAGTCACTTTCACTATGATTAGAGTCACATTCTGACTTATCTTTCGCCAGTAACTCTTCCGCAACTTCATTCAATGACCCCGTCATCGACATAATATCTCTCATCTGTTTTATACGAGCGTGTACAATTCTTTTCGTTTCGTATTCGTGAGATAACTCTGACCTAACCTTTTCGATTGAACGTGAAAGAGGAACAAATAATTTCACTTGCGTATCCGTGATTGCTGCCAGCGATTGTAACATCGCCTGTTGGATTAACTTTATGAATCTATAATCGGAGGGCAGCGTATATCTATTTGCTGACTTTCGAAATTGTAATGATTCAAAATCACTCATAATTTTTTCAGGATCAAGCTCATCAGATATTTTTATACCGCTATGTTGTAATTGTTTAATAGCAGCAATAACAGCATTAATATTTTCATGATTCATTATATAACAAATATTTGTTTAAATAAAAATATATTTCTTAATAAAAATAAAAATGTATTTCTTAATAAAAATAAACATATTTTAGAAAATCTGACTGAATTCATAATTTTGATGGGTATTTACCAGTCAAATTTAGAAAATCTGATCAAAGTCACAATTTTGTTAGGTAACTTACCCGTCAAATTTAGAAAATCTGACTGAATTCGCAATTTTGTTAGGCAACTTACCCATCAAATTTAGAAAATCTGACTGAATTTCATAAAAAATAAAATTTTATTATAATAAAAATATATTCTGAATCAGATAAATATAAAAATTATTCTGAATCAGATAAAAATTAAAATATTTCTGAATCAGATAAATATAAAAATATATTCTGAATCAGATAAATATAAAAATATATTCTGAATCAGATAAATATAAAAATAGATACTGAATCAGATAAAAATAAAAATATATTCTGAATTAATAAAAATATATTTTTGAATAAAAATAAACAGCAGCAAATGACGTTCGGTCTACCATTCCACTGGGTCCCTTCTGCCGGTAAAGCCTTTACCAATAAGGTCCTAAGAGTCCTTGTTGGGGCCATTGGCCCACAGGCACTCTTTCATTGGTTAAGACCTGTCTTGTGGTCCACAGACACCTTATTGAGACTTTTTTGTCCGGCGGACATTCTTTCTGAATGTCCCTATGTGGGTACCCTTCAGTGAGGTCACAAGGTCACGAGCTCACATCATCCTGCTGTTTATTTTTGGGGCGCAAGCGCATAGACACACCCCCATTGACAGAGTCAATGCGAATTCCTAATGTACGAAACGAAATATTAGAAATTCAGATAGCTGTCTAGGCATTGCAATTTCATGTAAACCCCCCCCCTCCAAAATCAAACCCCGGGGTAAGTGCAAAACTGCACTCGCCACGATGTTTGACGTTGGCGAGGGTTACATGGGCTTGCTTACACCCCAGTTATTAAAAGCAATGGCATCCTAACGCCACCCCCGACATATGTCAGGTATGGGGAATCGAGCCACGGGCCTCGAGTATACGCTACCACTGCACTACCACTACCAGACGCGCTACCACTGCACCATGAGCTCGGTTACAAATATACGTTTCAAAAATAAATATATAGTTACCTAGCCCTAACTCTGTCACCTTGACTATGTCAAGATGATAAGTATATACTATCAGATTCTGAATAAAATATAAAATAAATCACGAAAATCCACAATCTTACATACTTCTGAATTTGGTTAAAATACTGTATTATCAACCTTTGATTTCATCAAGGCAGAACTATCTAGCAATGATGCATGCATCGATATTATTCCGGTTCTATGCAATCTAGACAAAAAAAATCGATAATGACTACCGCACACACGGCTTAATGTAAAATCCACTATAGCGCGATTATCACGGATTTCAATATCATCTTCACAACGTCCAAGAATAAATTCCTTGACAACGTCAATGGAATTGAGATTTTTGTGCTTGATCATATAAAATATTAGATTATCAGACTTCAATGTTTGATGGATTGGACGTATACTATTGAATAAATGTGTGTCGTGTACGCAATAACAAAAAAGGATAATAACTGCTTGATTATTCTATCAGCGATAAAGGAGTTATCTCTCTTTATTGTATATACCGGAATTTGATCTTTTGTTCGAATTTTTTCGAAAATGCTGATTTGGTAATATTATTTGCATCATAATATATTGAAGCACGGCAAATACCGAAATATTTACCAGCCGCATTGATCGATGGGAAAATTATTTCTTGACCTGTCTCTGTATTTGTGGATATAACCGACTTAGGAGTTTTAGAATTAATGCCAGTATTTCCAAGTGCAGAACTCTGACTTGGTGTAACAACCCGCAGGTTAGACAAATTATTATTTTTCCGATTTCGATCAATTTGATCGATCACAAATCCGTCTTTGATGACCCCTTGAAAACAATCAAACACAAATCTATGAGATAGATACATTTTATTTCCAACATTAAACATGATATATCCAGTATTAATAACAGCACCGACTGATTTTTGTAGTTGACAGTTTCTGATTAAACCATCACGAGACGCTTCATAATTCTTGATAATGGGATGCTTCACAAATTCATTTTGCTCCATTTATATAGTAGTACTATTTGTCTAAATGATTATTTTGAAAATCTGGCCAGATAGTCTTCAGCGTCTTTATGGGGGATTCATTATTATATTTCTTATCATAATATCGTTTCAACTCTCTGTATATTTTACCACCGCATTGCACACATAACCGTGTTTCTCCTCTGACCCCAACACCGCATCGTAAACGCGGTTTCGGTCCTAGACTACCTTTGCGAAAACTTTGCATGTGTTGACCACAGAATTCATTTACGCATGATTTATTACATGGAAGAGAAAATCCTATCATTAACCATTTGCATTTGTTATTTGCTTGTATCATTATATATATTATTAAAGTTTAATTAAACATATATTTGCTTTAATTATAGTATGGAGGAATTTGAGAGATTATCCGCAATTGAACCTTCCAGAGCAAGATTCGATCTTGACAAACTACCAAAATCTAAATTTAATTTTTCGATGCAAGATCTGGCTTTGATAAATAGCGATATAATCGATCGTATCCGTGAAGCCAATAAAGAATTTCGCAACGATGGTGCCGCTCAAACTTGGTCGACAATTAGAATCATGAATACCATTGATTTTAGAAGCATGACGAACGAGGCAGAAATATTATCAACTATCTCGACAATCAGCGATATATTATTCTAGTAAAATTTATTGTGCAGACAGATGATGACACCTGGATTATCCGTGATAAACGTGACCCTGTACGGCTTCATACTGGAAATAATACTGTTATATTAAGTAAAAAATCCAAACCAGGAACATTGACTGGTATTGATAAACCGTATTATGAATGAGCGTATCCTGTAACTGCAGTTCTCTATGCGATATATCCGTTAAATGATAAACCTAGCGTTAATAATCTCAAACCAATGAAATTTTCCTCATTGACTTCGTCAAGGGGACTAAACTGCGTAGCTGAGCGGGTTATAGAACATTTCTCAAAATCAATACGCGGAAATGGTTTAACGGATCTAAGACGTCAAAAAATAAATGCGTGGGCAGAAACAGTTAAGGATACTGGAGCATCTATCAGCGACGTTGCTAAGCTAGAAAAAAAATTAAAATTTCCAATAGCAGTAAAAACACTAAAAGGAGAGATTTTGTACAAACCGAAATATACAAAAAATGGAACCCCTATAACAATCATTGATCATAACCCGGACTGTGGGAGTAACAATAGTTCCACGGGATAGAACAGTTAAATTTTACAGCGATTATATATTCGACGCTATCAATGATAGCAATAAAAGTGACCCTGTATCCATGTGGTTATTTCAAACTTCAGATTCGTATTACGATCAGTTTGTAAGGCCAAACGGAGAAATTTACCGTAAAGTATCTCTTCATGAAGAAATGAAGAATCTTGCATTGAAATATAATTCTGATGATGTTGAAGTTGAACGATTATTGAATAATAGTTTTACAGTTCCATCAGTTGCTGCTCACTTCGCTCAGGAGAAAAATTCATGGAAACCAACACGATTAGAATTTCTTGAAGATGTCCAGCACAGTTGTGTCGAATACGGACAAGGCGGATTATGGAATACTAAATACGATTATAGCGATATTATATCGGTTGATATGGTAGCGTGTTATCCTGGAAGTTTTCTTGGATACGGAGAATGTTCTGAATATTTCAAAAGATTCGGACATCCCACACACGAGATGACCAGAGTTGCGATAAACGGACTCTTACCAAATTTTGACCTAACTGGATTTGCTTGTATAGAGTCATTTGAGTTTGCGAAAAATCTGCATCCGATTATTTATGTTTGGTTTGGAAGACATTTCTCAGAAAAATATTGGGCTCCAATAGTACTATTATGATATATGCTTGATACTGGAATTTTAGTGTCGTTGAAAGTAAACGAAGCCATTATATCGTATCGTCCGCAGAAACAAGTCTGGTTACCACAACAGAAGAAATATTCCCTTACAGAGTCAGGTAATGAAAATCCTGATATGACTGATTATGAGAATAAAGTTGCAAAAGATCTTGGTACGAAAATAATTGGTAAGTTTACTCAAGGAGGATCATACGATCATAAACGAATGTGTACAAGATTAATTATGGATGATGCTGAACTCGATTTTATAATTGCTGATACAACGGAAAAAAGCACATTTATGAGTCGGAGTAATGCTTATTCATCAGACGGGTCTAAATTAGGTACAATCATGAGTTATATTGATGGTGAGTCACCGCAATTTACTCATTTAAGATCTTCTATGCTCGCTTACGTTTCGATAAATTTATTATCTATGATAAACAGATTTCCTCGTTACGCTGTCAGAGTTGCCACGGATTCATTTTATACAAATAAATCGTATTTAGATTTGCTAAAACCGCTACTCGGTACTGGTGAATGGGGATCATGGAGAATAAAACAAGAAAATATACTTGACTATTCCGAATCTGCAGACGTTGAAATCAAGGAAATATATTACGGTAATCATAATCAAATATTAAAATCATCGGCATCATATGTGTTTGATCCTGTGGCCAGACATAAAACCATTTATCTCAATGGACCTGGAGGTTCTGGAAAAACAACACGTGCCATTGAATTGTTTCGCCGTAACGATGTTACGGGTTTGAAGAACTCCGTTGATATGATTGTGCTGACACCTACACATAGACTAGCCGAGAAATAAATGAACGAGGAGTAAAATCTCAAACTTATCATGGTTTCTTCAGATGGTGCGGAGATACGTGGACACCTGAGCGAATGGGTCAGAAATATATACCCCGGATTATCATCTGGGATGAAATTTGTACAGTATCGTTAGAAACATTAAAAATATTTCTCGATTGGTTACTGACAAAAAATACTGCTGTGATAACGTGCAGCGATCATGGTCAGCCGCAACCTTTTGTTGGGCAGTCTCCGCACAAATGGTTAAAAATGTTTGTGGATTATTATGAGGAGATAACCGATGATCATAGAGCTATTGATGAACCCCTGAAAGAATTTAAAAGATTAATCAGACTACAGGCAGATAGAATACAATGTGAGATAAACTCCTGTGAACGATTTGTGGAATTTATGGATACCAAATGATTTAATAGTTGCGAGTAGAAACATAGTTCGTGATGAATTGCAAGAGAAATTATTTCTGTTACATAAAGAAAAATTTTCAAATCTACCTGTACCATTGTGTTATCGCCCAGCAGATACTCGACGACAGAATATTGAAGTTGAAATTCCAGGAACAAATGAAAAACAAAATCTTGTGTTAAATGATATTGTTTTGGTTGATGTTGATGTTGTTGAGAGCGCGTTGATCATAGATAATACTCTATAGAAATTAGGATATGCTATAACGATTCATTCGTCACAAGGACTAAATATTACTGATACAAATATCTGGATTGTCGATGATAGAATCGAATGGTCAAATTTAGTTTATCTCGCAGTGTCTCGAGTCAGAAGAATATCTCAACTACACAAGGTTATTATGAATTTTACAGAAAATAATAATCAAACTGCTAACAATGGCGTAATAAGAAAAAAACTATTTGGTTATAAGCAATGTGACCAAAAAAAGATCGCGACTTTGATATTGATACTGACTTGATTATGACACTAAAACAACGACAGAATAATCATTGTGCAAGTTGTAACTGTAATATGCTATGGGAATATTCGAGTAATAATCCAAGACAGTTCACCGTAGACAGAATTAATAGTAGTCTTGGTCACACACGCGAAAATGTGATCCTGACCTGTCTTGAATGCAATCGACGTAGGGGTGCTAGTTTACAAAAGTGAACGCGGTGGTAACTGTGTGTCTTCGGGAATTCCTTGTAACTGTTCACGTACAAATCCACGCTGAGGAGCATTTGAATCCAGTCTGATCTAACCACGCTAGAAATTTTATGTGTGGTCACACTCCAGATAGGATCAGTTGCTCTTTTTTTTACTCCCTTCAAGTTCACCAGGTTCATATAAATGCCTTACAGTTACATTACCTAACACTGGCTGTTTTGAGAAGTCACGTCGTTGTCCGTAGCCATCGCTACGGGGTATATGTTTCTTTGTAATTGCATTAATAGGTTTCATAGAAGTTGCACGAGTAATTTCATTATTTAACGCAGCTATCACACTTGGTAATCTTGCAACCTGTTCGCGAGATCTCGTATCTGCCTGAATTATTTCCTTCGCATACTGGTATCCAAATAACCGCTCAACGAATGTTCGATTAAATCGTTCAACTATTGCCTGATCACGATGAATTGTAGTGTGTCCTAGTCTGATTTTGACATTATGCTTTTTCATCAACAATGATACTGTACCAAGAAATTCTTTGCCAGGATCAACTTGTAGCAACTGTGTCCATCGCAAAGACCCTCGCTGATAAATTCGTTCAAACGCAGATGCAACTTCAGATGTTGTTTTTGTTGATAATGGTTCCGCTTCTTTATATCTGCTTTGCAACATCAACGACAGTTAACGCATATTTGTATGTGCGTGATTGACGTCCACGTGTTTTAATGGTATCATGTGGTAAAAACAAAATATCTGCTTGATGAACCTCATTAGGAACGATGACATCAGAATGTGCATACTGAATTTTCTTAGGTTCACGCAGATAGATTTGCCATATTGCCTGTCGTGCTAACCACGCTGCAGCAACAGCACGTGAGACTTTTGCTGCTTCAGCAAGTTTACTAATAGCTGCTCTGCCCTTCCAATATCCTCTTGGGCTATAATAAACCAATTCCATTATAATAGTTATATAATTAATTACCCAGCCCCTAGCATTAGTTTACCCTTCATAGCAGATTTCACTAGAAAACTAGCGAGTTTTTCTCTGAGAGATTTATCAGGTATAGAATTTAACGCATGAATCAATTTCACATCTGCGAGATGCCGTTGTTGTAAATCCTTGCTTCGATACGCAACATCATGAACATGACACGCTTGATCAATCTAATTTATTGGATACTCTCCTGGTCTTGGTTGATCTCGTTCGTCAAGTCGGATATCAAGTCGATATCCAGGACCACAATAATTGTATCCGGGTAGATGTTTTTCTCCGGGATACTTCGCCACGGAACTCCTGGTAATTTTACCAACGAAGCAGCGATATCACCTCCTGTCTTTGTGTTAGACGAAATAAATTTGTATTTTTTTGTGCCACACTTTTCACACTTACCTGTCAGTGCGCGTTGTTTATTTTTTATTATTATTGTTGTTAATCCAGCGGTGGGGGTTGGTGCCTTGCATCGAACACAATATAGATTCATATTACTTATTATTATGGATATAATTGACTTTTCGGCGACACGAAAACAAGAGCCAGTCAAACATCACCCAGCGCTACCGAATTCTATCAGAATGATAATAATTGGGCCATCTGGAAGTGGTAAGACGCAATTATTGCTTAATTTAATAATGAGATGGCTCAAATGGGATAAATTGTACTTAGTAGCACCATCCGTGGATGATCAACGATGCTATGAAGTACTTAAAGATTTTAGAGAAAATGCAAAATCGTTATATGAAGACAGTGACAGTGATGGAGTCAGTGTTATTGATTTTATCACTGATATTGATGAAGCGCCATCTGTAGATGACCTGGATGGACGTATTAATAATCTCGTAGTGTACGACGATGTTATGCTGAACAAACAATCAAATTAAACTCGGATATTTTCTCGAGGTAGACTTAAAAATACAGACGTGATTTATGTTACCCAGCGTTATACACAAATACCTAAAGTGATCAGAGACAACTGCAATATTTTGGTTGTATTTAACGGAGTTGATAATCATACTTTACAAAATATTTACTATACTTGGTGTTCAGGGGACATGGACATGATCAAATTAAAAAATTTCTTTGCACACGCGCAAGCAATTCCGTTTGGTTTTATAACAATAAATTTGCATGATCCCAGGTCGAGATATCGTAACGGACTTGATAAAATATTTGGATAAAAACCACAGCAGCAGAGAGGGTGGACTGACAGAAATGACGCACACGAGCACATAAACGAACACGCATAGTATTTACAAACACAGGTGTCACGAACGAGTAACAGCGTAAATAACCCACGTAGAGAGAATCTCAATTCGATTAGAGGTTCTGGTTTAACGTTATTGACCTATATTTTTTGCCTTATTTAGTATGATTTTCATGTTTAAATATATTCGTTCGAAAACTACTTTGTAGGGTTCACCCTCTCTGCTGCTCAAATAAATCTTTGCCCAAATAATGGTACATCGCGTTTTACATTCTCGTGCAATCTCATGCTAAGCGCGCATCTAGGATAGAAACAAGCTATGGCTCTTGAATTAAATTGGGGAAATTTGAAAGGAATACAAACATTTTGTAGGATGAAAGCAGGACCATGAAAAAAAAAGCGGGGTACAAAAAATTGTATTGCGGGATGAATTGCCAGAACAGCAAACCGCAATGTACCGGAACGTCGTTGCACTACTAAATTAATGTATCACAATGATATAATATAGAATATCCTTAAATGAATTCATACAAATAATAAAATAGTGATTTAGTCCAAAATATCAGTAGTCACGCAGACTTCGCAAAACAAATGCATTTACCTTGTAATTTCAATGAATAAATGGCTTCTATCAAATTATATCTCTGAACACAACTAACAATAATTTTAGCGGCAAAACTAACTTAAAGTGTGAATGAAGTATTGCGTATACATAAGAACCTTATATGAAAAAATAAGACACAATAAGAGGACCAGTATATGGGCCATTTTTCTATCCGATTCGTAAACAAGCTCTTCCCTAGAGCATTCTAAGGCTAGACCTGCACCACAAATATCAGTGAACTACTGTTATATAATTTACAACAACTAAAAATCCAAAACCAGGTACGGCTTCTAGAAACTTCTCAGGTCAAAAGGCCATGTTAACATATTTATATTATCTTTGAGTATAATCTACTATCATAAACAAACGCTAGATA
Source organism: Megalonaias nervosa (assembly GCA_016617855.1). Taxonomy (NCBI): domain Eukaryota; kingdom Metazoa; phylum Mollusca; class Bivalvia; order Unionida; family Unionidae; genus Megalonaias; species Megalonaias nervosa. The sequence continues at coordinate 3,845 of JAECUM010015704.1, read as the reverse complement.
TGTAATATGTCGTTTACAAATGACCCTTACAGTCTACAATGATAGATAAAAGTGAAGCACACAATATACATGTACGTTACACCTACCTCATAAAGAAATTTAACAATTAGATTATCCTTTCCATTGATATGCTTAATATCAAAATTGTGTTCCTCCAACATCAAACTCCACAACAATCTCGGACTTTTGTTTTATTTTGTAAATGAAAGTAAGGGGCGGGGGGTTGTCATCAATGAGTACAATAATGGAAGAAGATTCCATCGTTTGCTGTTTGGACAGGTACAACTAAATTGAGTGATTAACGGGGCTATTTCCGTTTCCTCTTCCCAAGAGGGTGAATGCTACCATTTAAGTCGCTTACATTCTTTCCATGATATTAAGCCCGACGAGAATTTTATGGTATGGACAAGAGAGCCAGAATTCTATCACCAGGCTTGAACCTCCTATCATTTGTTTTTCTGTCATACCTTATTTTTATTTTTGACTGTGTAAAATAGAGATTATTTCTTTCTACTTCACAAGCCTTTGACAACTTGTAATTGAAATCACATATATAGTTAAAAGAATTAATCTTAGACTCCTCAATTCAAAGAAGTCAATCTTGTAATAACTTCACTCGTCTACGGACAGTTTGTCCAAAATCTAGTTGAAAAGGACAGAAACAGAATGATACTTGATTCCCTAACAGCTAACAATAGTAAATGAATACCTCATCCCAATTTTTTTCTGCATCAATTTAATATGACCGAAATATACTCTTCAAGCGCTGATGAAATCATTGCAAATTCCCTTGATATTCAGGGTAACAGGCAGAAGACTTCAGCTGTTGGATGCATAATTCATCCATAACTTGCTTGAAAATTTCAGACATAGAATTTGACCCTGATTAGACTTGAAAGATTTGGGAAGATCACAAAATGTAAAACTAAAAGAGAAAAACCTTTATTACAGCTTTTATTAAGGTTTTGGTTTTAATCTTTCTAAATATAATTACCTCTGGAAATCTAGGGGACGCCCACTTTATTGTCAACAAGTATTGGTTGCCTGACTTGTCTTAGGTAAGGGTCCGACACAGCTTATCATTATTCTGCTAAATGATTCATCAAATGCAGGAATAGGTTGCAGATGAACCTTAGGTATCTTCTGATTGGGTTTTCCTATCATCTGACAAAATGTGACAAGACCTACAGTATTAAGAAATATCATTTTTAATTTTCGGCCAATCAAAATGAATCAAAATCTTTTGACAAGTCTTATTGATTTCTAAATTACCAAGCAAGCGAATTTCGTGGGATAAAAGGAGAATTTCCTATCGATGACACCATGGCATATCAAAGCAGAATATAAGTGAGGCATTTCAATCTCAACAGGATCCACTTTTCGATCTAAACAAGGCTTTTCAGTGGTAAAATAATTCACTGCCCAGTTGGACTAAGTCTCCTGCCAAACTGACACAAATGAGAGGAACATTAACAAAGCGCACTCTACTTCCTGAAAAAGGACACTTTCACTCAGAGAAGACTTTGCCGACAAAGGCAAAGTACCTGATAACAAAAGACTCTCAGAAACTCCTGTGCTTCTTAATATATTAATAGGGACAGGCTTGGCAGAGTCACCAATAAGTGATACAGAACCTTTCGACATGAGTGGTTCATAATTTTCCATAATAGAATCAGGCTGGGTTTGTTTGACTCAACCGATGCATTTTTTCAATACCAAACCGTCACTTTGACCTCTTTCAAACAAGAGCATATAGAATAGATCCGTCTTGATTCTGTTCCATGTCATTAACCCCTAGCAATCAGAAATGAAGTGTCCTTTTTACGTACATGCGGGAAGAGATAAGAATTTTCCGATCAGTCTTATCAGATGTTCGATTTGTAAATTTTGTGCCAGATTGAGATTTGGATGTACTCGTATGAGACTGAGATGATTTTTCTACCAAAAACCTGCTGATAATAAGATTTATGGACCCTTTCGGTAACCTAGTTATCTCCCTCTCATATTAGGTATTTGCCACATCCGGTAGGTAATTATGCCGCTGGACAAGAACATAACTGCTGTCGTCACTAATGAATCCATATTTGCTGAGTGTTTCATATTTAGTTATGTTAATCATGACGCATGAGTGATTTCTAAACCCTCTCCCAGTGTACAATTACCATGGGGAAAAGGACTGAGGAAATACATATGTATACAGCGACGCAATGAAGAAAATCTCTCTCTCTCTCTCTCTCTCTCTCTCTCTCTCTCTCTCTCTCTCTCTCTCTCTCTCTCTCTCTCTCTCTCTCTCTCTCGCTCTCTATATATATATATATATATATATATATATATATATATATATATATATATATATATATATATATATATAATACTTTGTACAAAAACTCCGGTCACATCACTATTTAGAAACTAATTACTAGACCGAAACCGGAGAACCATCGGAACATATAAATTTTATCAACTAGTATATCTTACACCTTTATTTCTTTTTTGTACGTAAATAAACAAAGTAAATAAAAAATGATATGCAAATTAAAATATATAAACTAGTCATTCCTAACACAAACACGATATAGGAAGATTAAAACAATACAGGATACACATGTAACACACACAACACATTGATTGATCCTTGGCCAATACCACTAAAATTTAGGGCCCATGATATAGAAACCAGTCGCACGACCTAGTGCTGTGGAAGCGAGTACATGTCATAAAGAATAAAACCAGGAAGGAAAACAAAGGGATCAGCTTCAGGGACCTTGTGAGTACGACCCACCATAAAATAATAAAATGCAAATAGCAAAGAGCAAACCCTGAACAATAATAATAAATAATTTGTTTCTTCCAAATTCTTTTTGATTTGTTACAGAAAAACAAACACCTACACTATGGGAATACAGAAACTCATTAAAGCCGTTAAAGTTTTGTGCTGGCTGGCCGGGTGGGGGGTGGGGGGGGGCTTATTATTCCCAAATTTTATCTTCTACATTTATTACAAAGAATTCAATTGCAAGTATCTGCACAGGGTATACACATACCCTTTGATATATGATTATATCCATTGTGCCTAACAATTATCCGTTAATTACTTTATCGCGTATTTATTTAGGGCGTATAATTGGAAAGTTTGCCCATGGCGAGAAATATAATCTCATTCTCTTCTTTCCGTTTTGCAATCAGTGAATGTCGACCAGCGGCAATACCTACCGGAAATGCTTCTAGCGCAACCTCCATACACTAAAGAGCTCGGAAAGGAAGGGCAGATAATTAGGTTACAGAAAGGGGCTTTTGGCACATGAAACTTTGCGAGTCAAATAATATTCATCAGCTGTGCAAGCATCAAATTTACAAAGTTTCCACCATTTGCTCATCAAGATAGGTCTTGACATTATTGTCGATGCAATTCTTGAACTCTTAAATTAATGAGATGTCTGAAGTTATCGAAATCTTTATTGACCTTCTTCCTTTGTTAAAGATGCTTTTACTTCATAAATATCATACTAATCTGGCAAGATGAAGTAACTCGTCCTTTTTCGCAGATCTTAAACTCTTCTGGGTAGGATTTGAAAGAAAAAGTTCACTAGTATATATGATACTGTCAAAGCTTACAGGTTTCACTAAACATTTCTCAAATGTGAAATTAAATCTTTAACATGGATAATAAAATTACGAAACAAAGTCAAATTAAATTTTACAGACAATTTTTAATATCTTTGAAATGTTTCAAAGAAAGTCAGATCCCGAACGAACACCCAACTTATGTTACTACTCTATGGTGTTAAATTGTCTAACAGAGGAGAAGGGAAACCAGTACGTTTAGTAAAATCAACAAATAATTT
>JAECUM010015703.1:0-37261 GCA_016617855.1 Megalonaias nervosa | reverse complement strand
TACATATTTTGACCTCAATACCAGACATGTAAGCTATCCAGTCAATTTGTTATAATAACCGTAATAGCATAACTTATCTTTTCAACTAATCGTGTGTCTTTATGTGTCAGATTAAGCACTTAATAGTTAAAACTCTCCAGTAAATTGTACGGCCTTCACTGGTAGTATGGGTTTCTGAAATTACATGTTAAATAAAAGCACTGCTCAGTGTAACGAGGCACAGGATGACATCGGTTTGTCTCTTTGCCAACAACGTCTGATGTAGATTCCTTCAGTTTAAAATTTTTTGGGCACTCAAAGAAATCTTTCTCATGATCCTATAACAATTGCTAATATATCCGTATAGAGTAAATTCATCTCCTAGAGTTCCGAAAACTATTTGAATTAACGTGTGTCTAGGTTGTAGGGTACCATCCTTCCTCTTTTGTTTTAAAAAGCATTTTTGTTATTTCTGTACATATCGGTAAAGGGACCAGACTATATGTTATATCTGACCGTATGCTATCACACCATTAAAGCCTTTTCCCTTACAATTATTACATTATTACATATACATGTCACTAACATACACTCTAAATATTACATCAAGTTTCATGTTCCGAAAGAGAAAGAGAAGATAATATGCGGTTGTTATTTTATACTATATGGATATTATATGAGTCAATGTTTGTGTTCTGGTTTATACGCATCTGTATGTTTGTGTACATAGTGTATAATGCAAAAATAGATATGCTTGTAAATAAGTAATGGTTCCTGCTGTTCCTAAATTTTCGTGAAACTGAAATTAAAAGGTTTTTGAAATCAATTAATAATAAAATACCAGGCAGATGTAATTGTTTAGTCATTTGCATTATAGAATAAATAATCCTTGTATTTTAACCAATATATCTTCCTTTAATAGCATCAGTATGGTCATAAAAATTGAATCATTCATTACAAACTTTATTCATTTGGCAATAGCTTGTGATGGTACTTTGTAGACGAAAATTAAAAATCATATTGGTCGAAACTGTTTGGGTTCATCTTCCTTGGTTAAACCAGTTATAGTTCAATATCGCAAAACTGTTGAAAAAGATCCAGTGTTTTATGCTTCGTTAATTGCTCTGACAACAAATTCCACAATATCAATCCAGAACATTTTTTAAAAACAATTCTGCCGTGAAACCACGTAACTTAGGACATTTATTATTGCTCATATTTCTTAGATAATCTAAAGAGTCTTTGGTGTAATTTTGAAGATTGACCTTTACCTAACTTATGAATGCCATAATGTTGAAGAAGATAATTTAAATTTCTGTCCATTATTTAATTTAACCTCTTTATATATCTTTTCATAAAAATACCCAACTTCTTTAATGATATCAAATTGTTTTGTTAGAATTTCATTTTCGTCTTTAATTATTTTGGAATAATGTTGTCATTTAATTTCTACTGTTTATGTGACAAAAGCCTTCCCCACCAACATCACCTTAGATCGGATGAAACTCCCTCGAAGTTTACTTTGTGTTATGTCTGCAATTCTTTCTTGATTCTAAAAGGTCTGCAACAGTATTTTCAGCAGAGGTGTTATTATCTAAGACTGAATTCATGCATGAGTTCTTCTTCATTTCTTTGATTGTACATTTCATTTAATATGAAGCATATTTAATGCTTTACTTACGAATTTCCATCCAGTTAGTATCTAGAAATGACGACACCGATATAGTTAATTGTATACCTGTTTTTGGTATAGTTTTAATATTTTCTTCGTATTCTAATGAAACATATTCGCATTATATTTTCGAAGGTAATTTTTAACTTCGTTTACATATTTTGTGTCTTGAAGAAGGTTGTTCTTAAATTTCCACAGACCTTTGCCTCTAATAAAGTTTGAACATAGATTTCATACTATCATAGTCATGGTCAGATCTATAACTTGGTTGTTTTGTTTCAATTTCCTCTTTTGGCATGAGATACTCTGTCATAAAAAATATTTCCAACCTAGCTTTTTTATTCTTCATGTTTATCACTTTAAATGTAGGTATCGTTCCTAAATGGGTCTAAATGGGTCTACAAGACTAAAGATATATTTCCTACTCAATAATACATTTCTAGCATTCGAATTAGTTATATGTTTATGGTTATAGCTGTCTAATTCAGGATTTTGGACCAAATTGAAATCACCACAAATAAGAATGAAATCATTTTCATATTCACTTATAATGACAGTTATCATATTGTGCAAATCTGGATAATCATCATGTAGCACATAGATATTCATCTGAAATGGTTACAACATAATACGTCTAGATATTAAAATCATATACTAGTTTGGTAAAATAGATGAATACATTGATAGGAAGAAAAACTATGTTTTGTCCTCTGTAAGGAAATGTACGCATGGATATAAACACAGACACATACATATATACATATATAGCAAGAGATTTTTGGATGCTGATCATCGAGCACAATTTACTATTCCATTATAAAGTTAAGATCATTAGATGTATTTCTATGTTTTATACTCATATCCATACACAAGCAGACACTTTCATATATATATATATATATATATATATATATATATATATATATATATATATATATATATATATATATATATATATATATATATATATATATATATATATATAGACAACAACGCACATGCATGCATTTGTACACGAACATGTGCATGCATGTGATTGATATATAGGTATGAGAACTAGTCTTTCCATCTAAGGAGTACGTATTTCACGCTAACTTCAATCTCGGTGTCCGATTGGGTACCCTAGGTTCCATATTTAGGTGTTGCTACTCCTTGTTTCCGAGTATCCATTGTTGAAACTTTAGATGTATTTTTCTTGTATGACATCTTTATATTTTGATTCTATGGCTTAAATATCTCTATTCACGCTCAATGAAACCGTAATATAGTCATAAACAACCAGTAGATATCTGGTATAGTCTTAATATAATGTTACTTGAATAAATTATAAAACAGGTCGTGTCACTAACATTCCGGTACAAAGGCTTATAGAGGTGAATGTCAATCTATCCAAATCTTCACCTGTCTCTATCGATAGATATGCATTTAGTTTTCACTTTAACGTCACTTTCGAACGAATTTTTATTTACCGGAGCCCGTCTTAAATAAACCTTTCCTCAGCGACACTCGCACATTCAAAACATCCGCCATGATTAACCTCATATATATTCCATACTTCCTACTTGTCTCATCCATAAATCTTTGCATCCGTTACCAAAGCCTGTCATTATTTAATTGAGATATATCCTCTAAAATGAACCTTCTATCCTCAAGAGTAGTTTATTGCATAGAATCCCTACTTATGACCCATTCTTTCCACAGACCAAGATCCCCATTGTTTATCGGGAATTTTTATGGTGATTCTTTTCTCCTGCTGTACTTTTACATCACCCGTAGATACAGTTGATGCAAACTGATTTTAATTTTGCCCACCATCCTGAAATTCTAAGATTTGTGTTGAGATATTCATGATCTTTGTCGGATTTGGAACTTTTTCTAAATTAAACTCATTTCTGGTAAAAATGGCATCAAAGAGGTTGAATAAAATGGACATAACAAAGTCGTCTGCTTGGCTGTTATTTTCATAAAGACGAAGTTGGAAAATAATGGTGTCGCGACATCTTGAGCAAGAACAATATCAACAACCAATGAAAAATTGGGTTATGTTCTAAGTCAGTTAGTTCATATTAGGAGAAATATTAGTTGCTAAGAAGGTACTCGCTAGCTCTCTCCGCCCCTTATTAACCACTTGACACTATCCTAATACAAACTAGCAACTGTATAATAAGACTCCACTTGAACATAATTTTTTGAATGCCTATAACATATATTTTCAATCAAGGAAGAAAAGAATTTCCACATTTTCACTAAATTCAAAAATTAGATTTTCCATTATAGACAAACAAATTCACAAGCTGCAAACATGTAAAGCAATTTGTCATGTAGAGATGTATTCTGCAATTTTTAAAAAAAGAAAGAAAAAGGAAACACAGCTCCCAATAAAAATGAGAAAAGAAAAAGAAGGCGATCGTTGATCTTCTTGGAAGTGGCCAGTGAAGGTGATGCATTTGCCATTCGCTATCTAAGCTATGCCATTATGTTGGTAGTTATGGAGTAGAATGTGTCGAATGTACGTTTATTATCATTAAGTATGATTCTGAATTCACAAATATCAGTGGGTCTGATTCTGATTTCACAAATATCAGTGGGTCTGCCAGAGAAAATGGAATCAAAATATCAAATCTCATCTCGTCCCTATATGTGAAACTTCATGTTAATGAATTGCAGTCTAACCTGTTTTAAGCAGCCACCTCTCTGAGGTGAAAAATATAACTTATTAAAACAGGTACAGGGATATCTTTGACCCGTGCCAATAACTAGCTGCTGAGACAAAAGTTTTACCCCATTGGATTTGATAGGTTCCATATTGCATATTTGATCATCCAAGACAAATATGCTATGTAAAATGCTTTGTATGCAATTGGCACATTTTAAAGTACCGATTATTAATACACGCTCAGCTGTCTGAACAGGTCTCTGAAAAGGTTCTAATCACATTATGTAATTCAGCAGCGTGACACCTACCTGCAGAGCAGGGAATTATTATAGATCATTTTAGAGATTTACCAGTGTCATTAGCGAAAGCTTTGTTTTTAAATCTCTTTGATGAAGTCTTTGCTATCTATTTGGATGAGCGAGTTGTAAACATGCCTTTCCTTTAATAATATCCAATGAGATTTCATTCCATCGTTAAAAAATGGGTGTCATTAGGCTTAAGTGATCTAAGTACTAGTTATCAACTAATTGGCATCAACTGAGTATACTTATACTGTGGTATAGATTTTCAATTATTGAGATGAAGTTTAATTTAAATTATTTTGTTAGTATCCAACGTGGTCAAGAGACCGAGTTCTTTGAAAAGTTGTTGTTCAATGCATTCCAATTAACTTGCTTGAGAGAGATCTCACAACTGACTTCAGAATGAGGCTGATAAAGCAAATGGTATCGGTCAAAGAAAAGAAAGTGGCACTGAGATTAAGTTGAAAAAAATGTCAGTGGCTAAGAAAGAAAGAAAAAATATGTTCCAGATACAGTTGCTGTTTGTTCTAAGTGTATGGAGTGCGGAAAAATAAACTCTTTCCTTACTGAAGTTCTAATATGTGGTGTTGTGAATGTACCAAAACACGAGATGAACTGGGATCATATACATGCTGTGCGGCTCCCTCTATTCAAACAATTCCCGAAAAAAGTAAATTTCATGAAAGAATGGGCATCTGCAGTGTACAACGTTCAAGTATAGAGTCACGAAAACATTGTTGTTTTTCGTTAGAAAGAATATATGGTTTACAATGTGAATAAGATGACTTGTAAGAACATGTTTTGTTTCTTCAAGATCCTTGATAATGTATATGCTTGGATCAGGTAAACACTATTAAAGTAATTTCTTTGTTGTGAAAATTTTGACTATTTTATATAAATTAACATTTTCATGGATGAAATGATTTTTTCGTTAAACTTATACTTTTAACGAAAAAGACACCTTTTCTCGCATAAAGTTCACTTTTATGAAAGATTTAAAACATTTCAATCACAGGAACATTTACATCCTCCAATGCTGCATTATCGGCTGTTGTCTTGCACTGAACGCCCAAGTATGAATGCAGAGGCGTCACCATAGTTCTGTTTACATCTTCTGGTTTCTTTCTATTAACATATTCTGAGATTTATTTGTCATTATCTCATATTACCTTTCATGTTTATTTCAATGGCTTGGTGTGCACACCAAGCCATTGGACTGTAGACATGGGTGTCAACAATTGTTCAACAGCTATACAAATCTTATTGATTCTCAACCCAACTGCTTGTAAATCAACACTGCCAATAAATGGACACAAAGATAAGCACTGGAACAACATATAATGTATCTCTTATGCTACTTCACTGCAGTTTTCATGATCTAAAGCAACAAATGTTCAGTTGTTCAGGTGTCCTCAAGAACTCGACATATTGATTGCTTCATTTAAATGTACTCACATTTAAGAATGGAATTAGGTTGTGAAATAATTCGATATAAATGTGTTGAAGTTTGTCTATGACATTCGTTTAGCCCTATTACTACTGCTGCTATTATTATTATTATTATTATTATTATTATTTGCCGTTGTAGTGTATAATTCTGATTCTTTCAGGTAGTTTTGATATTGTTGGAGTTATTGCGTATGGTGCAGCAATAGATAAGATGAGAGTATACTACGCAGACAGACTCCGGTACAGATCATCAGTCTCCTACAGCCTTGTTATGTGTATAATATCTAGCTTGCTGTGGATAGTAGTTCAGTCCTTAGAGGGATCGGTATAAAGAGAGAAGCACGGAAAGAAATAGAAACGTTTAATAGGCCAACGCATTGAGATGACTTGCTACCATATCGATGTTTTTCCCATCACAGATCACTGTTATTCCCAGTTTTCATGTACACACGCTACAAATTTAAAAATCAAATAAAATGATTTATTTATGAAGTTAGTGGAATAATCGTAATCCACAAATTAACATCCAATAAAATTTAACTGTTTTGTACAACCATGGAATTATATGATGCTAATTTGATACTGACAAATTATAAACTGGTCAGCAAACAGGGATGGGGTTATCATCAGAAAAAAGCGATGAAAAAGCATACATCATGCTCTCTCAAGACGTATTTTGTTTTAGGTCTTTGACGTGTTAAACATATGATGGAATGTCCTTGGAAAGTCATTGACTTGTATGCTTCCAAATTCATGTTATACCATGTACATGACGTTTTTGCATTTTGCATTTTGATATTAGAAGCTTATGCAATTAAATACTGGTATTGATCTAGAGTTGTATTTTATATTGTTCAAATAGAGTGCTATGTTATAGGCCGATAAATCAGCCCCACACCTTAATGATATTGATTGACAGTTTAGGGACTGATATCGCCTATTCATTAATTGTTGCAAATATTGACAGACAGTCTCGTCTGCACACACCGGTGTATACTTAATACCATCAATTGATAGGTTATTTTAGCCTTAAGTGCAAAGTGTTTTAGGATTAAATCCTATGTTTGACGACGTGTAAATCCATATGTAATAGCACAACACTCTGTCATGTGGCCATTTTGAATTTTGCGATAGATATGGTTATTACCAAATACCGGTATGTGTGTAAACTGTATGCAGGTGAGTTCCGGAAAGATTTGCATACAGCAAAATTGCACATTTAAAAAAAAAACAACAGGTGTCATCATACCCACACATCGTTGATTAGTATCAACACAAATTTGGGCGGTTTGATTTATGGGACTAGCTATGTTCCACACCTGTTCATAGTTTTTGAGTCATTGTTTCATCAACATTTTAATGCATGAGCAGCTGTGCTGCGTCTAATGTATATAGATATGAGGGTATCTCACAATTTATTCTTAATTATCCTCACATCTAATACCCCTGGTGAAATTGGACCAAATAAAAACAGATAATTGGATGCACATGACTCATTCTCATAAATAGTAAGTAATGTTCTAATTAACCTTCTGTATCACAATGATAAGACTATCATTTCTATTTCCACCCAAAGTAACAGACTTTCATAAAGTTTACTCAATATCATGCCAGAGGAAAGTAGCCTAATTCTTGGTGATCATATCTAGGTTCATCCAAACATCCAAGTGTATGCTGGATGAGTTTATATTTGAGAATGGGGTGACTCTTACAGGAGAGACCACTTTTGATACATGGTCGCATAGGGATATGTATCATTCTGGATAAAGAATATGAAATTCCTTGCTCCTGCATGCATCAACTTTTATCACGTATCCAGTCATAAAGGCATGTGAGGAATCGATATTATCAACAAATGTCTTGAAGATTTGGATGGCGTGGAAATGGTATTGCGTTAGATTATCACCTTTCAGTAGAAGCGGTATAGATATTCAAAAGGTTGTTTGAAAATGTAAGATATATAAAAGAATCATTTAATTTTCATTAAATGTTTAGCAATGTTGTGCTTTTATTTAGTCATATTCAAGCACTATCTAAACATGTTAACTGGAAATAGATCCTCTATTACAGAACAGATAATATAACACATAGGTACGAGTATTGGTTAAAGAATTTTCTATTTGTTGCTAGTAGTATGTAGTTCCACATATCTTCATTTGCATTCACTGGATGTCTGGGCCCGGTTTCACTAAACATCTTAAGTGTGTTTTTCTACTCAAATTTTGAGATTTTCCCCAATATTTGAGATTTTTCTCAAATCCGGTTTCACAAAGAACACATGAGAAAAATCTCAACTCAAATTTGAGAAATGTCCTCAATTATCTGAGGTTAGGGTTACGCTCCCTCAAATGCAGACGCTCAAATATGGCGCTTGAACGACGTTATCGTCGACGTCATAAAAGGAATCGATTAGAAAGGAGAATTTTTAGGGACAGAGGTAACCCCATGGACGTCGATGACACTGTTTTGTTCGCTCGCTATAGATTTACCAGACTTACCATTTTATTCATCGTAAATACTGTTACTGAAACACTTGATTCAGCTTTTACGAAGCGGAGCAAGGCGTTGCCACCCCTCCACAAGGTGCTTGTAGCCTTACGCTTTTTCGCCACTGGCGCTCACTTCAGGCTCATCGGAGAGTCGTTGGGTGTGAGTGTAGCCAGTGTAAGCAGATGTATATTTGAAGTGGCAAGAGCCTTAGTGAGACAGGCAAAGAACTTTATACAATTTCCCCGACAAGAGGCAACCTCAGCTGTCAAGCAGGGCTTTTACAGGATTTCAGGTAATATATTTTCCATTTATTTTATTCTACCCATAGCACGTATTTTTAAACCATTTTTCGTGTCCATTATTAGCAGCATCCGCTCTTCATACGTCATATGGCCATGACCCCAAGTATAAACAGCTGATGATATCGGATAAGGTTTGCGCGGAAGAAAACATGCAGTAATATTTATGGATAGTTTCTACTGCGAAACCTGCAGTATGCGTTATTCGGTTACACAGTATACGAATTGACTGAAGGTAGGACTGTGCGATTAAAAAATATTTTTTACTTACGTTAAGAAGTTTATATGGGCTACAGACTTTGATCTAATGTCACGTCCGGCGCGTTGGAACTTGGGGTCGTGACGGTATGGTTGTTAATTATATTATTCACACCACATGGGCTCATACAGTTGCTTACAATTTAAATATCTGTCATACATGCATTATTGTATACTGCATGCATGACTGATACTTAAATTGTAAAAACCGTTAAAAGATCATGTGATTTTAACACCATCCCAACTAAAATCAAAAAGGGATAGCATCAGCGATGTAAACACTTACAACTTAGTAATTACATTAATTTATTGTTTCCAGATTGTCGACATAGCGTCCCTGATAATGAAAACTTGCTACCACTTAAACCAAAATGGAATCACTTGATGTAAACAAACATATAGGCTACACACTCTCCTATTCTTGTTTATTTACTAGTCCATTTCAAAAAAATAAATGCAGCCTGTATACTTTTAATATGTCTAAAACAAATTGAAAAAAATAAAAAAAGTACTCTAGTATGCATGTGTTTAAATAGATGTAAATAAATTATATTTGCTATTGTTGAGAATATCAATTATGGTGATTTAAATTAAATTAAATTGCATGAAAACATATTCGTGCATGCAAATATGGCGACTGTATTACTTAAGAATCTGCAGTTTCATTCAAAATCGGTCCGAGCATTGACCAATGGAATAATATAATTAGGCTTAGCATTTACTTAATCACAACACAAACATTACTGGGTTTCATATTTTATTTTCTTATAAGATTCACATCATGTTATCTTATGCAGTTTTCAATTTTTAAAAAAAATACAATAAGTATATGCAAGTATATAATTACCTATAAAACATGGCTCTTTATAGGATTCCCTCATGCACCTATAACCATTGTTATCTACCTTTGACACACCACATTTTATTCCATGCAAACAGGTAGTGGCAAATAACAAACATAAATAAAAGATAAATAACTGCTACAATTTATTTCATATTGAGAAATGTAATAAAATGCATTCATTAATATATATATATATATATATATATATATATATATATATACATATATATATATATATATATATATATAACATAATTTCCTTTGCTGAAGGATATATTTCATAGATTTTGATTAACTACATTACCAGTGAAGAGAATATGGTATATAATTGATATACCTATAAACATATCTGTTCATAGCAGTGAATAGGTATGATTATATGTAGACTAAAATATCAAAATCAAGATGAAATTGGTCACTTGAGCAACAGGAATTAAAATTAAAATTCATAAATACATTATTTATGAAAGGTTATGCTTATTAACACTTACATGAGATCGGGTATTTCTTACTTAATGCTATCAATATATTTTAATTAATTTTATTATTTGAATCAGCTGTCATTGTGACTAATTTTTCCCATTTCTGAACTTAATAATGGGTCATGTAGATTAACACAGTTCATAAATATTGATCTTTTATATTAAACAATAAAGTGACAGAAGAGATAAATGACTTACTGTAGCACATACTTGATGTCAATAATACCCAATACTTTTAAAATAAATTATTTAAATTTATTACAGGATTTCCAAATGTTATTGGGGCAATAGATGGCACATTCATCAGGATTCAGGCCCCAATTTCTAATGAACAGGAGTATGTAAACAGAAAAGGATTTCATTCACTTAATGTCCAGGTAATTAATAAAGGAGGAAAATATATTGTGAGAAATACTTGGCACCAAAAGTTTGCAAACATTATACTTACAACTGGAATGATCAATTTATTCCACTGACATGGGAAATAAAGAAATACACATAAAGCATATAATGGTAAAATATATGCTGTAATAAAGTTAGAGTCGTTTAAAATATTGAGATGTGTTATATATAAAAATTCTGGGAATATAAAACATTAAAATTAAAAATTGTATTTAACATTATATATATATTAAAATGATTAATACATATAAAGTACTAGGTGCTTCAAATCATGGGCAAAACTGGCACTGTTAGATTTATGAATCAAGTTCAGTAATTTTAGTTATTTAATTTCTTTAAATTATTTTTTTAATATTGGGGAATCACTTGCTAAGGTTGGAAAAAAATTACCGGGGCGGTCTTCTGATCCAAAACACATTATTATTTGCATTACAGGTACATTAAAAACTTTATATTTGTCTTTATGTACCGGTCAAGTTGTTGGATTTAAAGTGTAAATTAAAGACAATTAAAAATAATTATTGATATGACCTTGTATTTGCAAGTGTAAACTATTATTTTTATTTTCAGATGACATGTGACTTTAGATTTCATATAACAAACTGCGTAGCAAAGTGGCCAGGCTCTGTGCATGACTCCAGGATGTTCCGGGAAAGTCAACTTTGTACTGCATTTGAAAATGGTAATCAATGTGCATACTATATATATATATATATATATATATATATATATATATATATATATATATATATATATATATATATATATATTATGTGCACTAAAATCATTTCATAATATTGTTTTATTTTAAAGTACTTTTAAACCATATCTTACTGTTGGGTATGATGTAGTTATAAGTTCAAATGTACATTACATCAAACAAAATTAACATTTATTATAATTATAGAAATTAATTTGAACTAGGGTTTAAGCTGTTTAAGCTATATGTGGCTTAGTTGATCAGTATACAGTAGAACCTGTCTTGAAAGACCACCTCTTTTGCCAAAATATTATGGTCTCTTAAGGCAGGTGGTCTCCCACAACAGGTCACAATCTAATATAATCAACAAATTTGTGCACTGAGAATGTGGTCTCTCAAGACAGGTGGTCTCACATAGCAGTGGTCTTTCAAGACAGGTTTTACTGTACCATTTACGTTTTGGCAATAGACTCTCAATAATAACATCAGAAACTATATACAGAAATTAATTTGAACTAGGGTTTTGACACAAATTAGAGTGTATAATTTTAGCTGTGCAGATTGAAGGTGATTGGGTCCAAAATACATTGAGTAATGACCAAAAAATACATAGAAACCCTAAATTCCTGCAATTTCAAGCAAATTCAGTCATTCATAATATTTGAAATTTCATTAATAATTTTGATTAAGTGAAAATGTTTCAGAACTTTATAATTTCAGTTGGAAAAAAATTATGATTTGATTTTGTTAATAACAATTTTGTGTCCAAAATAAAAATTATTATGCACCTACATAATGTCAGGGAAAACTTCATTAGGTTATTTATTGTTCAATGAAACACATTTGAGCTGATTGTTGAATGAGCATTTCCCTTTTTAATGTAAGAATTTCATTTTTGAGACTTAAATTTGCATCTAATTTTAGAAACATTTCCTTTTCCTTTTGTAATTTATTAATTTCCAAATCAAGTTTTACAATCTCTTTTTCCAGTTTTATCGTCTCCAATTCAAGTTTTTTGTTCTCCAGTTTCAAATTCTCCTCTTCAGCATCAGCATATTTATAAGTTGTTTTAATTCTTTTGTTCCCTGTACGTATGAAATGTTGACTCATGGAAGGTTCTGGTATGATGGACAGTGAATCTGGAAAGAATAAAATGTTGATGTAAATGAACGAATACAGATGAATAGGTAAAAGATAACACATATATATATATGTGTGTGTGTGTGTGTGTGTGTGTGTGTGTGTGTGTGTGTGTGTCGAAAAAATTATGGAGGGAAAAAAAGACATGAAATCAAATAAATTTGTAGATCTCTTTTCCATGGCAGAAAGCGCTGGTGTTATTTTTGTGTAAATACACATAGTTAAACCCTCCTACCCCACACATTGTAATACAGATTGAACATCCTCTGCCCCTCAGTGCATTATGTTATATATGGAATGCCCCAGTGTGAATATATTCCTTTTCATATCTAGTTATATGTTGCATTATAACCACAATCAAAATTTAAATGAAACAATTTAGACAATATTGCATTATAGTAGAATAAATCCTATCTTGGAAGATATGTCTCATTACAGGTCATATCACTATATAATCAATAAATCTATGCATTGAGAATATGGTTTTTCAAGATGAGTGGTCTCACATAGCAGCACTCTTTCACGATAGATCTTAATGTAACTGAATTCACAAACCTTTTTCAGAAAAAATAACATTAAAATTAAACTGATCTCTTATTTTTTTATTTAATTTTCTTCGTAAAGTCACCTACAGAATGATTATCATATAAACACTGGATGGCAATGAGTTACTAGTTTAGCATTACTAGTTTTAATTATTGAAATTGTTGTATCTGCTGATGAGTTTGCTATGTTAAAGATACACCGAGTAATTTCACTACTTCAAAACACTGCAATACACATGTGCTCACATGTAATCTTTATGTCCTTGAAAAATATTTTTAAAATAATGTTTTTACCATAATTCCCAACATTTTCATGAAATCAACTGGTGACTCAGAACTAGTAACTTATGGTCATGTAATATATTTAAGTTAAGTACATGATAGGTGGTGCTATCCAGGAAAAAATACCGAATAATATGAATACGGCGATACAATTATGCAATTATTCTGTAAATTTGAGGAAAGTTTAGTAATTGACGTACGTAAGTGATACCCATTTTCGAGTCTAACATATAGTAATATCTTAATTTAGTCAAGCACATTTTGTTTCAACAAGTGATAAATTATACTGAGTTTTGACAATGCTGGAGTGATCCTTACGCATTAACCGCCTCTGCAACTTCAATCCAGGCTCTTTCCTTTTCAGAGTGTGTAACTCCTCCCATCCCACCACAACCTTTCAATTTTCCAAACAGAACCTTTTCCCTTTCTAAAACTTTCTCAACAAGTAAAATTTTATCTTTTTCATTCCAATTCCCGGATCTTTTCATATTTTCTTTGTGCTCCATCATTGACATGTACATACGAAAGAAAAACTAAAACCAGACGACAATAATACTTACAGTTAGCGGGAGTTCGCACGTGAATCCATGGAGCTTATAATATGCTCAACTACCAACGTAGAGAGTCTTCTGGTGTGGTCGCTTAAGATTGTAATAAACGATCTCAAATTTCGTCCTTAGTTGAGGATCCTCAAGTGTTGATTTGAGGAAGAATAGTGAAACGGTACCTGAGATAAATCTCAGCTCGGCAAAAAACTCACGGATTTGAGGTTGAGAATGTCCTCACACTTAGATGGACTACAATGAGGGTGGCATTGAGGATCATATGGTAAAGATGCATGCCTAGTGTCAAAATAAGCAAACAGGTCATTGATACATTTAGCATTTTCTTGAAACGTTATTTATGTTTTATCAAGAATTGTGTTACATTTATAACAACATATGAACCATACTCACCATGACTCAGATTTCAGATACATGCGTGTGGCGGTGGCGCACTCCACAGAACTTTGAAAAATCCGAAAACCTTGAATTGGTGATCACTTGTCCTTGCACATCAGAACTGTATATCAGTCTCCCACTACTAAGTGGGGTGGAAAATGAATTTTTACCGCTGAAATATTTTGCTTTCAACATCATCATTCCCCTTGCACCTTTGCAAATCCAATTCAACTGATTTTCATTGCTTTTGAAACAAAATATCCACTCAAAATATTGCAGTTTTTTTCAACCATTTCCACAAAAAGTGCGGGATAAAAAAAATTCTCCATATAAACTTTAAAATGACAAGATTTATTGTGGATTTATACCTGACCTCACAACCACGCCCTGAAATAGAATTCATCGATTCTGGATACAGCTGGAAAGATATATTGATAATAGTGTTGGTAGTTTTCATCTGTTTGGTACACCATACACCTTTCCCAGAAATAGTATTGGTTGGCGGTCCATAGGTGACAGTCAACATGCATTAGAATTTAAGTGACATACGTTTATTAGGCTAAATGTAACTGATCTTTAACGATTTTTGAAGCATCATAAGACATCTGCATATCAACTTATGTTGGTTTTGATGCGGCAAATATAGGATATATGCTGTTCACAAGTTGAAGTCCGTTTGAGGGTACATCATACTGACCTGGTACCTTAAAGCCCCAATGCTCCCGTTTTCACCATTCTTCCAATCTAAGTCAAGTTTGGAAGGAAGGAAATGAGTTATCAAACAAAGCTATGTGATCAAAATATTTCTCTCAAATAATCAAGATGCTAGCATTAAGCGACTTTAAAATAGTTAAAAGTTTAAAGTTATGAATTAAGTGGCGCCACCCCTTAATTCAATCACCTAAATCGCGCTAGTAATTCCGTTGTTTTTTCGGGAGTGCTCAGGAAGAAGTGATGCAATACATTCGGCAAATTTCATTTATGACTGATCTAATAACAACAACATTTGTACTTGGCGGAAATATTTATTCTTGAAGAGGGAATGAAGAGAGACAGGCCCAATATTTAGGCGTGCATTAGATAAAAATAAGACTCGGGTGAATATCGGTGATCAGCTGTGGCGCTTGAATGCTTTGAAGGGCGAACTTGGACTGAAGACAAATACAGCTATTCCGGATTTCAATTTTAGTTTTAAGCATACGAGACGGACTTGTGCAACGTTTGTACGTCAGTTATGTATTAAACAATACTCGTAAATTCTAGACTTAGTACATCATATCAAACGCAAAATAAAGAATATTATATCAAATTAGGGTCACCGACAATATCCCAACATGGTGTCGTAATGGATTCTTAAATTTGCAACGGTGAAGTCATCAAATCTTGTGTTCCTCCTTTCGACTGAAATCGGTTTACTCACTGATGTCGTCGATAGGCATCGGATTAATTTGTTCACATTTGAGAAATGTCAGTGTTTTTCAGTTCGAGTAAGAATATACATGGCTCATAATGTGATGAAACACATATTATCCGGTTTACATGGAAGCCAACGATGTTTAGGCAAAATACTTTTTTCAGATCCAGTATTATTCATCTGTTTAGGCATATACTACGTTTGCTGGTAACGGCGGTATTGGGGCTTAAACAATCAGATTTACTAGGCGATACTTAAACTATCTTGCTCATAAGCAGCAGTTTATTTTTAGGTATTTATTTATCGCGTCTGAAAGTTGCAGTACTGTCATCATGACCTAATTAGGTGTTAAAGACGTATAAAGGTACCAACATACAAATTTGATTTTGTTCTGTTCGATCGTTCCACAAATATTATATTTTATTTACAAATTCAAAAGTTGTAACAGCAACAGACCTTGGATGAACAGCATAAGAGCATGATGGAGGAGGGTCAGACGTGCAAAGGTGTGGTTTCTTTAACACAAAGGTAGTTGTGTGTGGTGATTGAAGGTCATACTTAATTTACCATTAGACCATAGGTTTGTATTTATATCGTTCTTGTGTGTTAAACGGGATTATCAATTTTTGAATGGTCCATAGGATTATCATGTGCAATTCTCAGAGATGACCAAAATCGATATAGAAAAATGTGAAAGTTTATTTTTATGCAATACTGTATTCAATTAAGAAGACAAGAAAACAGTAATTTCCAAAAATTAGTGTTTCATAATAATAAGAATATTTTTTTTTTACCTAGAACACAAACAAACTAACATTATGAAAAATGAACATATATACATTGTTGACATTGTTGACAACGTTGCGAAGTCAATCTTGACTTCCAATGATCTAAAATACTGTTGTTTTTCCATCTGTGTACACTTCGTTTCTGAGATAAAGAGAAGATATAACCATATTCTTGACAAATTCATCTTTCTCTTTTATCATCATTTGAAGCTTACTCATGATTGATGAAGCAAATGAGCACAATATTTCGCACACACTATAGAATCTGATCCTTGTAATTTCACATTCTTAAATCGAGTGGATACAGGATGTCTTCCCATAAAGTAAGGTAGTTCATCAGAATTAAAATAGTCTACATTGTCAGCGACAGGAATGTATACAGCCACTCTGTGATTCATTCAGACATGTCAGTCGCAAAACAGGAAACTAATGGTTATTCTTTTACTGGCCATCTTGACATCACGACAGCTCTAGATCAAATATATTTTTTCTTCTTTATCTTGATCAAAAACATACTGATCGCCCATCCGGATATGTTGATCGTGTTATATCTTTTCTTCTATTAGTCTAGAATTACTTCATTCAAACTGTTGTTCTCCTGAGTCAAAGTCGCATGAACTATGCATACAAGATGACATTCATTGAAGCTGGCCTGGCTTTATTGGGTGTAAATGACCTTTGTCGCTGCCTTGGTCTGGAGTGAAATCAAATCCCCATATAATATATCATACTGAATAATCTTCGTACGAAATACCTTGGGTGCTTCTGGTACCCAATTGTCCTGTTGCTTTGAATAGTGCCAGGTAAGATTTGGATCAATTTTGTGTTAAAGTTCGGTTCAACAGCGTCTGGCCTTATGGAATGACTTTTACCATAGAAAAAATTGAAGTTGGAACTCAGTATGATTTTGATCGATGGCTCCATTTCGGGCCGCATTGCTGATGATGCCAATGATCAAACATTTGGGTAGTTATTCTTGGAAAGCCTGATTTTCGATCTTGGATTCCAGAAGCAACGGTGAAGGATTTCGTTTGCAATATTGAATATTATTGGCTATTCATAGTTCGATGGTTTTGGTTCTGGTTTACAATGAGTCGTTTGATGTCAAAGACAAAATGATTTTTTATAGGTTTCAAAAGAGGGTTGCTACTGCTGTTTTGTCTGAAAGAATTGTTGTGCTGGTGAATTTCTTTGGCCTCACGGCTATCGTTGTTGTTGATGTCCATATTATATTTCAAGGAAGGATTTGGAAAAAGATAACCTAAAGAACTGTTGAGTACAATTGTTTACAATTGATTGTCTCCTTGCTGCGAACTCAGATTGTTAATTGCTCTTCCGATTACACAATATACTACAAAGATTTGGCAGAAAAGGACTGTTTGAGTTTCAGGAACGAATTCTCCACATATGCAAACATATGATGCTTGTTTAATTCTTGAAGAGTGGTTCAATGAAAATAAGAGGTAGCTGTTGTGTTGAACGGCATGGTGGACACTACCCTTTCATTTTATAGTCGATAATTTGAGAACCGGCAATACAATAATAAAAATTAGGTGGATATTCTTTCCAACTTCTTGAAGTCGACATTTACCAATTTGTTTTTGTTCTTCGATCGAATATGCTTTCGATATCGTACACGTCGTCTTATATTTTGATCACTCATGGTAATCAGGTAGGTAAATGGATTCTTTTAATCACTGCTCAGATTATGCCTGCGAATATTATAGGTAGAAAGATCATGTGCACGTACTTGTCCATTGGCAAGAAACAATTCTGCGGTCCATTTAGGTAATTAACCTTTGTCAGATGTCGTTGTTTCATTTATTTGTAAAAAAAAGGCTTGGTTCAGAAATTTGGTGTCTTTGTCTGTTTGCCATCGCAAATATTGACGACCATTTTGTTTCATTATTACTTTCAAATTTAGTAAGAACTCGGAACTTGTTTTAGAACCCAATATACCTACCTGGACATATGTGCAACCATGTCATTGACGAAATCAGATATTGTAACTGCGATTGTAATCTGCCAAATAGGATACATTAGCTACATCTGCTTGCCATTGATGATCGATGTCAGCGACTTTGGCATGACTTCTGGAAAATATTCGTTTAATGTGTCTGTGTAATGCATAAGTTAATTGTTCTTGTAAACGTTGTATAACCGGCAGACGTAGATATTTCAGTTTGCTTTTAACACAATACAATATTTGAACTCCTGCACAACACACAACTTGTGCAAGATTGTAGTAAATGGTACCTAAATGTGGCTACATGATGTGCCTGGCTGGTTTGTTGTTGCTGCTCCTCAGTACACTAACCAACTACCAATGTTCTTTTCGTCGTATGGTATGCTTTTGGATTCTAATGCATTATGTGTCCGATCAGAAACATGTGCAACGAGGGATGTCTGAACAGTGGTAATCGGCTTTGTGTTTGACTTCTGTATTCATTTCTTTCCTTTCCACTTCTAATGGCAAGGGTGTGAACATCATCTTTTTAATTCAAACCGTTGTTAAGTATTTCTCTGTCATCTGTCTATTGTATGTTGGTTCGCTTTTTGTCATCGTCATGAAATATCTGAGAGCAGGTTTGCTGTTTCGTCAAAAGATTTCAAGGGAAAAAATTGAAGACCTTGCAAGACATAGCCGTACCGTTTCGATTTGAAACTGTGACATAACTGTGAAATTATGATTAGGAGTGAATGAGATATCCATTGTTCGTACCAACGATGGAGTTCCGTATATTGTTTGTATGGAACCAAAGTTTCTTTTCGTCCTTTCATTTAAATCAAAAGGAAAAATTGGGCTGTCTTGTACGAAAGGTGTCATTTATATCTTCTTCGTTTCTTTACCTTCTTATATCATGATTACTCCTGAAGGTGGTCCAGCAATCGCTCCTAACAAAGGAGCAGCCACTAGTAACAAAAGCCCTATCAGAATTTGTAGATATCTAGCATTAAGGTTTCTTTTGGATGATGGCTATGTTCCATTTTACCATTTGTCGAAGAACGTTTTGTACCTTTGTCAAAGTTACAGTTTTTTTCCAAACCATTCAAACAGGTTTCACACATTGTACTTGTGATTTGGATTTCACTGGGCGTTGTTTGAATTGGCTTTGCATTGGTGGATTGGATTTAGGCAGAAAAACGTCTCGATGTTTAGTCGAAAGAGGATGGAATACCTTTCTTTTGCCTGTCATGCATGCCAGTAGTCTCTCAGGACGAAGATAAGATTGATCTGCATTTCTTGGTGACATGTTTTGTCTCAGTAGTAAAACACTGAAGTGGATCTTATCTCATGCCCTTTTTATACCTCATTATTGGCACCACCTGAAGATAAAGTGTTTTCAACGGATTCAGTCATGTACGGTTCTTCTTTGGAAAAAAAAATCCAACAACATGTGAAAACCCTGTTCTGCCTTGCATTTTTGCTTTAGAGGAACCAACGTATTATAGCTGTAGCAGCAGTTGCAAGACTGTCGAAGAAGTCACCAGAGACGGAGAACTTCTCTTAGGAATGGATTTCTATTTTTGCATCAACAGAGATTTTAAATTAAGTTTGATAGGCGTCATCATGGAGTGGCTAGATGTGACGCCGTCACCAAACAGCGTGGTTTTCTGGAGTACATGCGCCTTCTATCAGCAGTAACGCACCATTTCTTTCTATCTATCTCCCAAGCAGGGGTAATTTCTTTCTTGGGACTTTTCTTCTTAGGGATTGTCGGTTTTTTGCGTGAATTTGCTGTACCACTACTCTTCTTTTGGGGCTGCTGCTGTCTTCTGGGGAAATTGGTTTTAATCGTTGTTTCAGCCTCGACATTACTGTTCCATTTTTAAATGAATCTAATAATGACACCATATAAAAAGACACTTCCACCAGGACTCAGATTGATTTGTGTTCTGGTATGCGTAGCGATACTTTGCTTTACCAGGTTTGAGAACCGTTCCTTATGTTTTCCAAAAAGGGCATTTTATTTGAATGGGTATATGAATTATCCCTTGATGTATTTGCTGGAAAGTGTACTGGTCTAATTATTCTTTGAGACTGACTTCTAACAGATGTGCACGGAATTATGTATTCGCTTTGTGACTGATACAATATAGTGCACGAATTAATATAGCAAAGAAGATGCGACAAGGAAAACAAGTTGAAACCTGTCTGAAAGAAAATAAGTAAAGAATGTTTTATAGATATTTACTTTTCAGATAAACGGCACGTGTAAATGACTGGACCTCCTTCATGGCACCAATGGTAAAACAAATTGAAACATAATCTAAATTAATCGGGAATGGTAGGTTTTAGGTCGATTAGTAGATATGCATGATGTGTCTGAGTAGCATCGTCTTAAGCGTAATTGGGCCTTGTTGTTCCTAATTATCTGGCTAACAATAGCAGGTGAGTACCCAACTAACTATAAACACTGCTTGGCAAGTAAGAAGCATGGATAACGTTTGACAAATGTCGTCTTCACACAGACATACACCCATTGTGTAAATACCTATTCAGATCACTTTTAATACAATTTGTCTCTTCGGCACGGATATAACTTGGGTGGTCATGTCTTTGTTGCATGTACGTACTGTTCATAAACAGTCCACAATGAATTTGCTGGAAACAAAATCAGAGGAAAGTAGTCACTCACACTTGCATCACATGACGTCCAATATTCAATGGAATCGCAGGTGGAAACACAATTCTTTCTAAAGGGTTTGATAATCATAGAAGTCCTGAACAGAGTAATTGACTTCCTTCCTAGTAATGTGTTGCAACGCTGAGGAAAAAAGTCGTGGTATGGAACGCTTTTACATTAATCCTTAACAGCAACGTCCTTCGTTTTGATGTAATATTTATACTTTGTGCACAGGGTATCTACTGGCACTGTGCCAAGTATTTCGTCGTATCGGATACTGTGTCAGTTTTCCCCTCTGTCTGCGTGGGTTCGAGTCTCGGATTCGGCCAATGTGGGTATGTGAGAAAGCTTGCCAGTAGCTTCTCGTGGGTCGGTGGTTCTTTCCGGGGTTTTTCCAGGTCCTTCCTCCACCATTAATACTGGCCGCCATGTATAGCCTATCGTGTGCTGAAAAATGGCGTTAAACCCTACAACAACAACAACAACAACAACCCCTCAAACACTTTAATAAGACTTTTGTAAACTATTTAAAGAGAGATTGTACAGATCAAGTGAAAGGCAACGAAGAATTGCATCATAGAGTCTTAAATTATTCGTACCCAGATGTTATTAGAAGTTTAGTTACATTGATGGAGTTTCCACCGCGAAATAGTGTTTTGATGCCACTAGTTCAACCTGCAAGGTGGGAATACTACAAAAAATTTCATAGTATGCACACTTACAGGTTTTAAAAGCTTTAAAGAACTGTACGTCAAGAAAAAACTTCTTAAAAACATGTAGTGAGTGTGTTTGTGTTGGAAACAATCTTGATACTCATTACTAGTAGATACCATTTGCAAACATTATTACTATTTCGTCAAAATATGGCATTATTGTGAACGACCGGTTTAGAAAACCACATTCAGAATTTAACTTTTGGTGCATCGATGATGAATTTACAGGGAGGTTGTGAGGATAAAACGCAAACTCAATTTCGTTTCTCGATTTTTGAATTATGCACAGCACTTGAAGACTGATTCTCCGGAAAGCTACGAGAAAGACAAAATAATGAGTGGATATAAAAGTTACCATGCATGGAATCTTGTCATCCGTATTGCAGAGAACTGTGTGGAAGAAAGTCAGTAACAAATGTTCATGATTTAGTTGATTGCGACTGACTGTAAAAAAACTGATTCCTCATTCAGTTCAATTGAGCTTTGCACGACGTACGATGTGTTGACTACCAAAATGTATCTGTGTATGAAAGACTCGTAATGTTAAAGTTATTCAGGATGAGTTTTAACCTCCAAATGAAGAAGCCATTCGTTGTTTTTTTTATCTAGGTTTCATATGTACCAGGGAGAGTGTATAGCTAGTTGATTACACCAACAGATGTAAGACTTGAAAGATGTACGTGACTGGAAAAGTCTTCGCTTCGTTGCTTGGACACAAGAAGTGGGTGACTAATTGTGCTAAAGCCTCGTGAAACCAACAGTTATAAGTGAAAATGAAACATCAGACTATTTTAGACACAGTGGCAGAAGAAGAAAAACATAAATGGACGAAGAATCTCTACAATGCCAAGAGTGTAGTATTAATATTTGTACAGACAGAAAAGAATGAAAAAAAACGACATTCTCGGAAAGTAGAGCAATGAATTCCATTGCGTCTTGAAGAACATCAAATCGTGTTCATAGATTCAGTGTGAAATTGATCGAAATTCTTGTACATTACTTATCTGTATGTAGCTGCAGGGATTTTATGCACCATTGATATACGGAGTCATTTAATGTTTTGAACACTCGCCTTAAAATTTACATAGAGATTTTGGCTTTATTATCTCACGTTGAAAAAAGCTAAACTTATATACAGTGTATTGGGTCGCTAATAGAATCTCAGAATTCTAAGTACCATTGCTATTGCGGCAACAAGTGATTGTCGAAAACATAAATCTTCAAATATGGGAGGTATTGTATCTTTGCAACCCCTTTAACATGTTAAGTGCTGGACCTAGTGTTTCAGAGAAAACCAAACTTTGTCAAAGCTTTGATCTCAACGTCACATGCTTATTTCAGCATAGACTTAAACCCTAAGACCCCAGATTTTTTTAGACTTTGTGCCAATTAGTTTCATAACTGGTGCTAAGATGGAGTACCTGTCAGTTATATGTTACCTTTGACGTCTGTCTCAAAGAAAAGTATTAACCCACAATACACTTCTTTTCTTCCTTTTCTTTCAATCTGGTCCTCCTGTCAAATTGGTTTGTGCACAGTATGACAATGGTCGCGAAAGAAATGCACAAGCACAGTCATTTTTGTAAGAAGCAAGTCTCAAAGAAGTGCTACAATAATATACTTTGATAGCGTGTAAACAAGGTATCATTCACATATCACATCAAACAAAATCTTTTTAAAGAAAGAAAAACATAAAATAGTGTTGTCAAAAATGATGAATCCCAGAATCAATACTAAAACCTGTCCGAAGTGGAACTTTACGAGAGAATGTATCCGAATGCCGAAGCCAAAAAAGGGCAAAATCCCCAAATGACGGCAGACTAAAAGGAAGATAGGTGGTAACGACTGTGGTGTTGTTAAAGCATATTCGGACTGGAAGATAAAGGTCACCAACAGAAAATGCCCAATAAAGAAACATCTCCTGACAGAATGAAGAATACTGCCACAGGTGCTCAAGAAATTCACGCTCGGTGACCGTTTTTCCTGCCAAATATACTTATTCGTTGATGATATTCCACCCAGGTGATCAAATACCTGTACATCCTAATTTGATGAAAGAAAGAAAACCCATTTCAATCAAAACTGTTCTGGCTACTGATGATGCAGTAAAATAGTAATCTGTAATGACACCAGTGCAAGACAGAATCGGTTAGTTACAAATTTACGAGTTTTTTTAAACAATAGCTGTTCCAATTTAGTACTTTGGAAGCACATTCGAATGGTGCCAACAATGAATTTGATATAATGTGCAGACATGAAATGTGAAGACAAGTAAACAGTCACAGATATGGAAGAAGAATTAACATGGGGTTGTTTCAAGATGTGTCTGCTCTAATGCCTCGTTCTAGGTACTTTCCCCTAGACCCATAAGAAACGAAATGAAGGCTTGTGTCAGAAAGTGATGTCGACACATTCCTTGGCATATGGAAAGAAGAAATAAAACATAATAAAAAAAGGAAATCAAGAATAATTAACTAACAGCTGATGACAAGTACAAAAGACCCAAACTTCCACACGAACGCAAGAGGTGCATGAAGTTGTGGGCGACTTTATGGGATAAGAAACGATAATACAGCAAACACCGTTTTAGATACACGTTGAGCCAGCAATTACTTCAATCGGGCTTATACTGCTGACTACGGAGGAATTAAAAAAATTTCCGTGCTTTTAAGTCAAACTCAAAAGTTTACGTCTCCAAGATGTGCCATAAAGGTTGCAAGAATACTCGACAAACATATTACACAAAACCATTTGATGAAAATTGTCCAGCAGTCAACCAAAAATGCATCTCATTGGTGTGCTCGATTGTTTGGAAACTCACCTAGCAAAAACAAGAACGAAGTGTTAGGGACCGGAGATGAGGTTAGCAATGGGAAAAACAATGCGCACATTTGAAAAAGGTTGTTTCAACGGGCTGGAAGGCAGAATTGCTCTGTGTCACTGGAATATGCTGTGTCACTGAAAGATGTGGTATTCCTGTCTAAACATTAAAATATATGAACGAGGAAGTGTTAAATAGAACATAATACGCGTCTGGGCTACAACGGGTGACCAGGGAAGAAGATAATTTAACGGTATCGACAGCAATGTCATCGAAGAACAGGTAGTGAAGGTTCTTTGGAAAGGATATTGCCTGAGTTTTCAATCTTGAATTGGACTTCACGAGTCATCAACTATAAAAGAAGTCAGTAGAATTGATTACCAGACTGTTCAAGTGTGTTTCTGTTGACATGTAACATTAACACCCATTTACCAGTATAACAGTGTGCATTTGTGTGTATTGTTTGGAACAGCAGAGGAGGTGAACAGACCATTTTTGTTTTGAGACCTTATTTATAAAAATAAGCCTTCCTACGAAAAGGAACTCTTAAGGTCAATAACGTTAAACCACAACCTCTAACTGACCATGAGATTTCTCTAATTGGATTAGCTTATCTCGTTACTTTATCTCTGACTCTTTGGATTTTTTTATGGTGTGTTTCGTTTACGCGCTGGTCACTCAATGCTGGTCGGTCACCCCCTCTGCTGCTGTAATTAACCAAAGATTTTATCCAGACCTATACGATATCTAGATCTTGGGTCATGTAAATTTATCGTTATAAATCCGAACGGAAGAGCTTGTGCTTTTGAAAAGAAGTTTTTAAACTTAATCATGTCCATGTCCCCTGAACACCAAGTATAATGAATATTTTGTAAAGTATAATTATCTACTCCATTAAACACAATTAAGATATTGCAATTATCTCTGATCACTTTAGGAATTTGCGTGTATTTCTGAGTTAAATAAATTACGTCTGTATTTTTGTGACGGCCTCGCGAAAATATCCGAGCTGGATTGGATTGTTTATCCAGCATTACATCATCGTATACTACGAGATTATTGATACATCCATCAAGATCATCTATGGATGGAGCTTCATAGATGTCGGTAATAAAATCAATAGCATCATTATCAGGACACGTCAGCGACTTTGCTTTTCCATTAAAATCTTTAAGTACTTCTTAACATCGTTGATCATCTACAGATGGTGCTACTAAATATAATTTATCCCATCGCATTATCAGATTAAGTAATAATTGCGTTTTACCAGACCCAGATGGGCCAAGTATAATTGCTCTGATAGAATTTGGTAGCGCTGGATGATGCTTGACTGGCTCTTGTTTTCGTGTCGCTGAGAAGTCAATTATATCTATATAATAGTATTATGGATTTATATTGTGCTCGATGTAGAGCACCCACTCATATCAGTGGATTAACGACAATAATAATAAAAAATAACAGGCGCGCATTCACAGGCAAGTGTGTGAAATGTGGTACAAAAAAATACAAATTTATTTCATTAAAGACAGGTGGAGATATGGCTGCTTCGTTAGGTAAATTACCAGGAGCTCCATGGGCAAAGTATCCTGGTGAAAACATTTACCTGGATATAATTATTGTGGTCCTGGAACTCGTCTCGATATCCGACTCGATAACCAAGACCAACCAAAACCTGGAGAGTATCCAATAAACGCAATTGATCAATCGTGTCACATTCATGATGTTGC
The DNA here is from genome assembly GCA_016617855.1 of Megalonaias nervosa. Classification (NCBI taxonomy): domain Eukaryota; kingdom Metazoa; phylum Mollusca; class Bivalvia; order Unionida; family Unionidae; genus Megalonaias; species Megalonaias nervosa. The sequence goes on along the minus strand of JAECUM010015703.1, from coordinate 10,729 downwards.
GTATCAAAGTAAAGATTTACAACAACGACATCTCGCCGATATAAAATTAATTCATGCCATAAATAATATGTAAGATAAATCACTTCGAGAAAAATTAGCTGCTTTTCTGATAAAAGCTGGTATGAAAGGTAAAATAATGTTAGGGGCTGGTAATTAATCAACTGATTATTATCATAATAATGGAATCTATTTATTATAGCCCAAGAGGATATTGGAGAGGTAAAGCAGCGATTAATAAACTTGCTGAGACAGCAAAAGTCTCACGTGATGTTGCTGCAGCGTGGTTAGCACGACAGGCAATATGGCAAATCTAAGTCCACCTAAAACAATTCAGTATGCACATTTTGATGTCAGTACCCCTAATGACGTTCATCAAGCAGATATTTTGTTTTACCACACGATACCATTAAAATTGGCAGACGTCAATACACATACAGATACGCGTTAACCGTCGTTGACGTTGCGAGTAGATATAAAGAAGCAGAACCATTATTAACAAAGACAGCAACTGAAGTTGCATCTGCGTTTGAACGCTTTTATCAACGTGGTGGTCTACGATGGCCACAACTGCTACAGGTTGATCCTGGCAATGAATTTCTTGGTGCAGTATCATCGTTGATGAAGCGACATAACGTTAAAATCAGACGAGGACACACGGAAATTCATCGTGATCAGGCAATCGTTGAACGATTTAATCGAACACTTGCTGAGCGGTTATTTGGATACCAGTATGCAAAGGAAATATTCGCTGACTTTAAGTCCATGGAGAGATCTCGTGAATGGGTTGCAAGGTTACCAAGTGTGATAGCTGCGTTTAACAACGAAATGACTCGTGCAACTTTTATGAAACCTTCTAATGCGATCACAAAAAAATATATATCAATACAACTTAAATCATCCCCTCAACCAGTACTAGGTAATGTTACCGTAAGATATTTATATGAACCTGGTGAACTTGAAGGAGGTAGAAAAAGAGCAACTGATCCAGTCTGGAGTGTGACCACACATAAAATTTCTAGCGTGGTAAGGTCCACAGGTAGACCTGCAATCTACAGATTAGATTCAACTGCTCCTCAGCGTGGATTTGTACGCGAACAATTACAAATAATTCCTACGGATACACAATTACCACCGCGCTCACTTTTGTTAACTTGCACCTCTACGTCGATTACATTCAAGACAGGTCAGCATCACATTTTCGCGTGTGTGACCAAGACTACTATTAATTCTCACAACGGTAAATTGTCTTGGATTATTATTTGAGTACTGCCACAGCATATTACAGTTACAACTTGCACAATGATTATTCTGTTGTTGTTTTAGTGTTATAATAAATTCAACATCAATACTAAAGTCGCGATTATTTTTTTTTTTTTGGTCACATTGCTTATAACTCGCTAATTTTTTATTGATATCGACAAAGTTGTTAGTGATTTCTTCGGTTATTACGCAATCCATGATAACCCGGCCCAGTTGAGATATTCTTCTGACTCGAGACACTGCAAAATAAACTAAATTTGACCACTCAATACGATCATCGACAATCCAAATATTTGTATCGGTAATAGTTAATCCCAGTGACGAGTGAATCGTTATAGCGTATCCTAACTTCCAACGCGATTTATCCATGCTTAACGCGCTCTCAACAACATCAACAACAACTAAAACAATCTCATTTAACACAAGATTTTGTATTCCACCACCAGGAATCTCAAAATCAACATTCTGTTGTCGAGTATCTGCTGGGCGATAACACAAAGGTACAGGTAGATTTGAAAATTTTTCTTTATGTATCGTAAATACTTGTTGTTGAAGTGTATCGCGAACTATTTTTCTACTTGCAACTATCAAATCAGCAGGTCTCCATAAAGTCCAAAAATCATTCATAGAAGTTTCTGGAATTACTTTACGCATTATTTCACACTGTATTTTATCTGGCTGTAGTCTTATTAACTTTTTAAACTCTTTTAATGATTTATCAATAGCTCTATGGTCATCAGTTATTTCTTCGTAATAATCTACAAATGTTTTCAGCCACTCATGTGGAGACGGTCCAATGAAAGGTGGCGGTTGACCATCATCGCCACACATTATCACAGCAGTATTCTTCAATAACAGCCAATCAAGAAATATTTTTAACACCTCTAGGGATACCGTGCATATCTCGTCCCAGATAATAATTTTAGGAATGTATTTCTCACCCATCCGCGATGGAGTCCATGCGTCTCCGCACCATCTAAAGAAACTATGATATGTACATGATTTTACTCCTTGTTCTTTTATTTCCCTGGCGAGTTTATGTGTCGGTGTCAAAACAATCATATCAGAACAATTATTAAATAATTCAATCGCGCGTTTTGTTTTACCTGAACCACCACACCCATTAAGATAAATGGTTTTATGTCTAGCCACAGGATCACATACAGATGGTGCCGATGACAATCCTGGTATTTGATTATTCCTGTAATATGTTTTCGCAATTTCAACGTCGGCAGATTCAGAATAGCTAATTATATCTTCACGTTTTATTCTCCATTCGCCCCATGATGCATGATTGTTAATATGCAATTGTTTTAACGAATCCGCATATTTTTTGTTTATGTAAAATGAATCTGTCGCAACTCTGACTGCATAACGAGGAAATCTGTTTATCATCGGTAATAAATTTATCGAAACATACGCTAGCATCGAAGATCTTAAATGAGTAAACTGCGGTGACTCGCCATCAGAACAGTCCACAATTGTACCTAATTTAGTTCCGTCTGATAAATAAGCATTACTTCGACTTATAAATGTGTTTTTCTCCGTTGTATCAGCAATTATAAAATCGAGTTCAGCATCGCCCATGATTAATCTTGTACAAGCTCGTTTATGATCATATGATCCTCCTTGCGTAAATTTACAGATTATTTTTCTGCCGAGATCTTTTGCAAATTTCTCATCACTTTCTCTCCTGCATTCACGTATACTATTAGTAATTTTAACAATATCATCTTCGTTAAGATTAGGAAAATCTCTTCTAGCATCATTAATATTAAATACATCCGGTTCTGGCAACCAAACTTGTTTCTGCACGCGGTATGGTATAATTGCTTCACTCACGTTCAACGACATTAAAATTCCAGCATCAAGCATGTACCGTATTAGTACTATTGGAACCCAACGTCGCTCTGAAAAATGTCTTCCAAACCATTCATAGACAATCGGATGGAGATCCCTGTAAAACTCGACCGACTCTATACAGGCGAATCCGGTTAAGTCAAAATCTGGTAAGGGTCCGTTTATCGCAACTCTGGTCATCTCATGTGTCGGATGACCAAATCTCTTAAAGTATTCAGAACATTCTCCGTATCCTAGAAAACTTCCAGGATAACATGCTACCATATTAACTGAGATGACGTCATTATAATCGTATTTAGTATTCCACAATCCACCATGTCCGTATTCCACACAACTTTTCTGGACATCTTCAAGAAATTCCAATCGTGTGGGTTTCCATGAATTTTTCTCCTGGCAGCGTGAGCAGCAATTGATGGAACGGTAAAGCAGTTATTAAGTAATTGCCCAACCTTAATATCATCAGAGGTATATTTTAATGCAAGATTTTTCATTTCTTCGTGGAGAAATTCTGTACGATAAATATCACCATTAGACCGTACAAACTGGTCATGAAAATCATATTCCGAACTCTGAAACAACCAAACAGATACAGAGTCAATTTTACTGATATCGCTGATAGCATCGAATACATGACCATTATAAAATTTAACCGTTCCGTCTCGTGGAAATACCGTTACTACCACAGTCCATGCATGTGCGTTATGATCAATAATATCTATCGAAGCTCCTCTTGATTTATATTTTGGTTTGTACAAAATCTCTCCGGTTAACGTCTTCACTGTTATTGGGAATTTTAATTTCTTTCCCAGCTCAGCAACGTCGCTGATGGACGCTCCGGTATCTTTAACTGTTTCTGCCCATGTATTTATTTTTTTACGTCGTAAATCCGTTAAACCGTTTCCGCGTATCGCGTTTGTGATGTGCTCTGTAACCCGTTCAGCTACACAATTTATTCTTGACAGTTTCATAGGTTTGAGATCCCCAACGTTAGGTTTATTATTTATCGGATATATTGCGTACACAACCGCAGTCACAGGATACGTTCGTTCGTAATATGGTTTGTCAATACCAGTAAGTATTCCTGGTCTGGAATTTTTACTAAGAACAATATTATTTCCTGACTGCATGTGGACAGAATCACGTTTGTCACGAATAATCCAAGTGTCATCGTCTGTCTTTACAATAAATTGTGTTAAAATAAAATATCTCTGAACAAGGTAGTCAATAATCTCTCTTCCTCGTTTGTCATTCATTACATTATTTGTATTTTCAATTCTGATTGTTGACCACACATGAGCCGCACCATCGTCGCGAAATTCCTTTTTGGCTTCACGGATATGTTTGTTATATCTTTATTCGTTAAAGCTAGATCTTGCATCGAAAAACTAAATTTGTGTTTCGGCAGTCTGTCAAGATCAAATCTGGCTCCAGAATGTTCAATTGTGGATAATTCCTGCATTATTATAATTAAGAAAAATATGTATTTAAATTGAATTTTAATCGCTTGTATATGATTCAAACAAAGAATCAATGCCATTGGCTTATGATCGGATATACTTCTCCTTGTAACAAAGCATGCGTAAATGAATTCTGCGGCTACCATATGCAGTGCGTTAGACATGGAAGTTTGGACCAAAAACGTGTGTGCGGTGTGGTGTTGGAGTCAGAGGAAAAACTCAACTGTGTGTGCAATGTGGTGGTAAAAAATACAGAGAGCTGAAACGATATTACGATAAAAAAATAACACATTTTCTGAATCTTCTATAAAAACCGAAGAAGATTATCTAGCTAGATTTTCAAAATAATGATTTAAACAAATAATATTAGTATATAAATGGAGCAAAATGAGTTTGTAAAGCATCCAATCATTACAGATTATGAAGCATCTCGTGATGGTGTAATTAGGCACTGTAGATTAAAGAAACTTGTCGGTAGTGTTACTAAATTTGGTTATTTTAGATTTAATACCAATGGAAATAAAAATTATTTATCACATAGATTCATCTACGAATGTTTTTATGGGGTCATTAAAGATGGACTTGTAATAGATCACATCAATGGTAATAAACTTGATAACTCGCTTGATAACTTGCGAATTGTTACACAAAGCCAAAACTGCAAGTCCGGAAATTCTGGTGGCGTACGATACGCAAGGGCTGTTAAATCCACAAATACAGATGGCGAAGAAATTATATTTAAATCAATTAATTCTGCTGGTAAATACTTTAACATAGTATCACCTTCAGTAAAATACGTGGCAGATAATATCACAAGATCTACTTTTTCAATGAGATTTGGACAAAAAATCAGATTCACCTATGTTAGTCTACCAGAACCTTCTTCATGAACCAGTATCTCTTTCTTTCTCTCTTTTTGCTTTCATAGTTTGTTTGGTGTGTTTGTTTAGTTTCATGTTTCATCCAGGTATGTTTTATGCAGATGTTTTTCATTGATGTAATGTTCCTATCGTATCAGATGATTAAGCGAGACAACTCCGTCAAGCATAACTTAGTAAATCTTGCAGTTGTCGTACTTGTTGTAATGACAGCAATATATTGTGAGTTTTGGTCAAAATGGAACCCACATCTCATTCGTCGTATTCATGACATAAGGGTCTCTCTCAATCAGTTTCAGCATTGTTTTGAGTAAGTATCGATGTATCTTTCCTTTGTTATTTCGTCCATAAATCGTTCATAAAAATGATATGTGTGTACACTAGTCAGCAGCAAAATCCATTTGTCTTCAAAATACATGTATAACACAATAGAGATTTATACAGTTTGAGTGTCCCATAGGACATCAATGTTTCCAAGAAGCCCATTGTAGCTAATTTGTGTTACTATTACAAAACAAAGAACAAGCTAATCCGATAACCTGGGTCACATATTATCTGTGTTATATTATATCGGCTAATATATCTTAGCAGTGAATTGTATACATGAGGTTATTTTTAGAAAGGAGCATGGCATGAGTGTTCATACAACTAGCGATTATTTTAGTATCCTTAGCAAGTCTGATTAATACAGACTTTTAACTGTGGGTTTTGTGTATGTAGTTTCTAGTATTTGGAAACTGAAAATAAATTCACATTTTACAATAAATTGTGATTTTATTAAGAAATCCACAATACATTTTACAATAAATTGTGATTTTATTCTGTATATTTTATAATAATGTTTTCGTTATGTATACATAGTGAAGTCCAGTGGCCGATTGCTAACGCGCTGGATTTTCGTACTCAAGGTCCGTGGTTCGATTCTCGCGACCGGCAAACTGTCGGGCGAAAGGCGATATTATGCCAAAAGCCTCTTCTTTAGTGGGGGCGTCAGCTAGCCTTTCTGCGTTTCAATAGAAAATTTGTACACTCTCCCACCATGTCACTTGGTGGGTGCAATTTTGCACTCCCTGGGTGATTATGATGGGGGAGTGTGAAAAAATTTCTATTGAACGTAGAGAAGGCCAGTAGTATTGTCCTTAAGATAAGTTTATATGTAACTGTGCTGTCCTAGAGTTAAAGTTCTTAGAATTAAGTTTATATGTAACTGTGCTGTCCTAGAGTTAAAGTTCTTAGAATTAAGTTTATATGCTGTCCTAGAGTTAAAGTTCTTAGAATTAAGTTTATATGTAACTGTGCTGTCCTAGAGTTAAAGTTCTTAGAATTAAGTTTATATGTGACCTCTGATCCTGCTAGGATGTTCTTTGACAACCTAGGGGATCACATGGGGTTAAAATGTGTTGTCCTAGGATAAGTTTATATATAACCTCTGATCCTGCTAGGATGTCCTTTGACAACCTAGGGGGTCACATGGGGTTATATAAAACTGTGTTGTCTGTTTCGTCTTTTGAATTTCCTCTGATCCTGCTAGGATGTCATTTGGCAACCTAGGGGATCACATGGGGGATAAACTGCTGTCCTAGGATAAGTTTATGTGTAACCTCTGATCCTGCTAGGATGTTCTTTGACAACCTAGGGGATCACATGGGGTTATCCTTAATTAAGATATAATCTGTATATAATCATAATCATATGTATATAATCATAATCATATGTATATAATCATCTTGAAACAGTCCTTAAGGACTATTATTTTTATTTTATTAATATTATTCTGATTTTATTTTTATATTACACAAACATTTATAATATAATGAATTCCGAAAACATTAATGTCATTATTTCTACGATTAAAATATTACAACATAACGGTATAAATATATCTGATAATCTTAATCCTGAAAAAATTCTGTCTGACTTTGAATCATTAGAACAACGGAAATTAGAGAACAGGTACACTTTGCCATATGATTATAAATTCATGAAGTTTATCCAGCAGGCAATGTTACAGTCGCTGGCAACAGTTACAGATAATCATGTAAATCTGTTTGTACCTCTCTCAAACGCTATTGACAAAATTAAGTTAGAATTATCTCATGAATACGAACAGAAAAAGATTATGAACTTTCGTATAAGACAGTTAAGAGAGCATTGTGAAAATGAAAGTGAAGGTGGTGTTAATGTGATAATGGCTAAACAAAATCCCTGGCAAAATTGAAGTATACAGGTTATTTACTTATATTATTTTATTTTATCCTGATAATTACGATTTACCCCAGTAAAAAAAAATTTCTTCTGATCCGAGTTAGATTCGGAAATTTTCTTTTTTTTTTTTTGTTTTGCGATAACGCTCTATGATCTCACATACAGATTAATACTTAAAACTTCATTTTGCAAATCCAAAATACGTCCTATTTGGTCTGTAAGTTTGAAATGTATCCTTGATAATAACGGATTATGTACACGTAGATAAACGGGGTTAATTGGTTCAGATACAATTAACCACCCGGGTGGCGCTTGAGGACTGAATGAATATAATATATATCCTTGCTCCGCAGTGCCACTGCGGTGGCTAGACTTTGAAAGATCTACTTGATATCTGCCATCAATTACATCACATACTAGATTGACTGCGATCGTTGATGTTATATTAACAATACCAGGCGAGATATGACGGCCTCCACCGTATGGATCATTATTATGTTTAAGAATAACCGGTGGTGGGGCTATTTTTTATCCACGCTGCAAATACTTTAGGGAAATATTCATCAATGACATCGTTGAGTTGTTTTTTTACTTTAACAGGATCAAATCCTGGTAATATAAATGTTTGTAAATCTTTTTCTGTTATTTTATAATGATCAAGAAATACTTGTTTCCACCTTAAGTATCTTTCTTTAATACTTAAACTTTTCCACTAAGAATATCGTCTTCTAATTGTTTAGGAATAGTAGTTGCTCCTAAAACAATACTTCGGTTAGCAAAAACCAAATCTTCGATGACTGTATTTAAGTGTTGTATCGTTTCAATTACCTGTTGTTTTATATCAACGATATAATTCTGTGATAATGCTGAAAAAAGAGTTTGTAAATTACCGAACACACGTGTGTATTCAGAATTAATTGGATTTAGAAATCTTTGAATACCTTCCTCATAAACTATTTCCTTTTCACGACGATCTGGTCCTTCTCTAATAATATTAGTTAATGTAGTCCGATGTGCAGGAATTACTATATTGTTATCCTGATTAAGAAATTCAAATATATATATGCATTTCGATAATCTGGACGTTTTATAATTTTTTTTTCGTTTGTTTTAAATTCATTTTTTGTTGGTTCTGGAATTCCATTTGACCTTTGGTTTAGGGGAGGAACATCAGGCCATCCTAACACAGATCTGATTGAACTTTGATAAATATCTACAACATAATCAGGGGAATTTATTTCAATCGCCGCTGATAATGTTGGTTCGTAAACAGTGATTGCTATTTTGGATTATTTTCCTGTAATAGATTTAATTCTACGTTGGAACTCATCATTAATCTGTTCTATTTGATAACTGCCCGTTGAAATTCCAACAACTTGCCAATCAGGAGTTCCATCAGGTTTATTCTTATTTGCAAATACAAGTGAATTGTTTGCTGGTAGTCCACCAAACGATTTTGACCTGATATTTGGCCAGCTATTATAAACTCGTAATTGTGCTTATGCTATTTCACTTGCTGGAATTGCAGTTGGAGAGTTAACGTTAAATTCAGGATTGGTCGAACTTAATGATATCATAGTAGTTTTTGACGGCGTTGTATTAGTGACGATCTGTTGTAATAGTTCTAACGCTGACATTTATTTAAAATACTCCGTTATTTAATTATTATTTTAATAGAACACAATGCGTTCTCTCGGGAATTCAATCTTCCACTTTATCACAAGTTACTTTATCACTAGAATCGCTAGCGATTCTAAATGCTTCATTGTAGGTTTTCATTATCGTTGCGAACTCCTCATCAGATATTTTGCCATCGCTGAGGTACGCCGAAAGATATGATGATAGTTTAGAATAAGATGTTGTTACTGTGTGTAGTTTTATTATGTAATCGTGTAATTTATCATTTGTACATATAGATATCTTCTTAGCGATAATACTGAGAATGCCTGCGATAATGGTTGAAGTTGACACGACAATTGTTACAACTGCAGGTGCTGTCATTGTTATTGTTGATAATAATAATCCAGTTCCAGCAATAACAGCAGAAACTGAGTAAACAACTATATCAATAACAACCATACGTCTGCGATATTTTTTTACTTTTACTGTATAATCGTCGATGATATTTTTTAGTTTGGTTTGACACTCACATACTTGAGCGTATCTGTGACGTTGAACGTCGATAAGTGAATCCGTCACTTGATTCATTATACAATAACAACGTCATTTAATTAAGTAATTAAACAGTTTCAGCTACGAATTCCAGACACCACCAGTAACGTCTCGGGGGCATTTTCGTTGATGTCAACGTAAACGTTTCTTTGATGTCCTTGGTTAGCATCACCAGTAGAGGATTATAATGTACATTCGGTGATGATAAAGTGGCCGCAGTAATTTCCAACCGTACACGGATAGCCTGTATAACCCAGTTACTTCTGCGGTATGTTCGAGAGTGTTATCGCGCGGTCTCCATGTTGATGATTCTGATGCTACTGTGTACACGATATTTTTAATTTGTCCGTGTGGAATTTTAATCAGATTAGTTTTTTGAACAATATTAGGTATTCCGTTAATAATGTCGTTGAGTTTCATGTTAATATCGGAGAGTTTGATATCTACAACCGCTGGACTTCCAAAAAAATCATTAATAGATCTGTTTATGTTTCTACGAAAATTTAAGAAAGTTTGTACGTGATTAGTAAAATTAGTATTGAGTGTAGTCATTTCATTATTGATTGTAGCTAACGAAGTTGTCATAGGAATTTCCTTATCGTCTACATATTTCTTCGTTTCAGCGTCGAAATCTGATTCTGGTGTTCTAAGATTATTAATACCATTATTATTCATGTTGAGAAATGCACGCATTATACCACCGTTGACTAATACGTACTTAGATTCTTGATCATCGACGTATTTTTTTTGTTGCTGCATCTGTATCTGCGGCTGGGTTTCCAAGGTCTATAATTTTATTTCGATTCATAATAATGGTACCGGTGAATGAATCACCAGCTCGCTTGATAAATCGTTAACTGACTTACCGGAATCTTGTATTTTACCTTGATCAGCAAA
>JAECUM010015702.1:32500-43949 GCA_016617855.1 Megalonaias nervosa | reverse complement strand
CTGTGTCTTTTGACTTTATTACAGCATGGGTAAGGGGTTTTTTGAACTGGGAGGGGGAGGGGTAGACGTAAAAGACTAATTTCATATTGGACGACCAATCTCAACTTTATGCAAGAAAAGTCTGACTTAATCAGAGAATGGTGTACCAGGCACAAACAGTGTTGGTTGGCATGGCTTCAACGCCATTTGTTCGACACATGGAAGCATATTTATAACGGCCAATATACTTGGTGGCCGAAGGACCTGGAAAAAAAGAACGGGAAGAACCACCGACACACGGGAATGTACTGGCAAACTTTCTCACGTACCCACGTTTGCCGAGCGTTTGACTCGAACCCACGCAGACAGAGAAGAGATGACAGTGATCTGTAAACGCGAGCACCTTATACCACTAGGCCATCTGAGGCCCCTCACAACCATGTAATTAGGACAGTGTGTGCGACAATAATCCAATTCACTCAGTGGGTGTCAAAGAAGACAAATATGCTTAATTTTGTGTCCAATAAAAAGTTCTTTATTGGTGCTAAGCACAAGGCTGACTTCTCGCCATATTGTAACATTAACAGTACGTGTACAATGACACTAACAAGCAACAAACAAAAATAAATTGCATAGATCGCTCCATCTGCGATCGGTAACGTATTGTTTTTCCTCTCTCACTGGCAACATACACCAATTTTGACGATATATTAATCCACTTGATGCATCCCTCAAAAAATTAAAATTTTCCTAATGTGAGCAGTACATGGCAATATCGTGGTAAAGAACTTCTATACTGACTCTGAGCTGGATATACAGGTAAAGGGCGATATTAATTTTGAATTAATAGAGATTCCAGAGTTTAAGGATTCTTTGATTTCTGTGTTTTCAAATATTCCGAACCCAATTAAAATTGACGAGATTCTCTTCAAAACCTGGCTAGGAACCGAATGTATCTCTCCAACGGAATACAAATAAATTGGGGGTTTTATTCTTTAAAACCAAAAATAAGTTTTGAATACTCTATACGCGCCAAGTTTGATGAAAATGCTAAGTCGGAAAATCAAGTTAAATGGTACTGAGCTTCTACTCTTCGAATCATAGGTGTTTGTATTGTTTCTGGCTTTTCCTAATAATAATATGTATTTCTGTATTTTGCACTAGACCTTGTCCAAAGTCAAGTTAATGGTGTGCCTGACCAGTGACATCTATGATGTAAACAACATAATGCATAGCTAATATTTCGTTATCATTGTGGAAATAATATTCAGATCATTATTGGTGATAAACATGTTTACTTCAATTTTAGTTAAGATTCAGTCATTATTCTGTCCTTGGAATGTTTCAGAATGGAAATTTCCTAAGTAATTGACGGAGTATTTCCAGAAAATGGTAACTGCGACCTAGTCAAGTAGAAGGGTATATAATCTTGTTTACATGGGGTTATTCATTCTCACCTTAACATCTTAAACAGAATCAGTCCTATTGATATGTTCAGTTTTTAATTTTGTTGGATTTATTTATTCAAATTAGTTTTCACTGCAATTATAAAGTGCTCAAAACTTTTCTTGGACAAAAACATTAATTTGGAATTATAGTGAATTCAGACAAGAACATTTTGGATTATATTATTGTGATACGTCAAAAGACTGTTAGCATATCACCACACTCCAAGCCATTGGCACAATCAACACTGCAGTCCCATCGACAAATTCAATACTGGAATTTATTTGGAACACAACTGGAATTCAATTGGAATTTTACACATTTGGATTTGTGATAGAATTTGCAGGATTATTTTGCATTTGGATTTAATTCACAATAATGTATGTTCTTTTTAAACGTTAACTTTGTATTCTATGGAAATAAATAATTTCTTGAATTTTACAGAACTCGTTGGTTTTCTATCTTTCCTGTTACTTAGTTTAAGACCATAGATTCGTAACAGTGTCGAAAGCAAAATTAGCCCCATCGATAATCTGTCTACCCTAACATGCTGGTCAGTTGCTATCCCACCCCCCAAAAAATCCACTGTTTAATATATATATATATATATATATATATATATATATATATAGAGAGAGAGAGAGAGAGAGAGAGAGAGAGAGAGAGAGAGAGAGAGAGAGAGAGATAGATTATAAATATACGCCAGACAGAACGGAAATTGCTGTCCCTGTATTCTACAAGAGAATGCTTGATACTACTAACATAATTGTTATAAATACGACGCATTGTTCACATTTGTCAAATTTACAGTACCTTGGAATTTTTAAGACAATATGGCGAAATTATAATTTCATACCATCATTTTTAAATTCTTTACTGTTTTGTCACTTATCAATGAAAATGTCAAAGTTTACCATATACTGCTGCATTTGAAGTCTGCAGTTTTGCATCTAACACTGTTTATATGAGACTTTTCAACATCTTTACAATATAAAAGTCCACACATCTTACAACCATATGTGATTATGTAAGTTCTGTCAGTTTGCTCACTTTTCGGACCCATATTATCAAATAACTTATTGAGGATATGAAATGACTTTGTGGATTTGTTTACCAATTATTTTGTGCGACATTAAATATTTTCGATATAACTATGAGTAGCAACTAATTACGTGGACTCGTGTACCAATGGCAATAACTCATGGTCATAAAATGTTACGCCCACATCTAAAAATCATTATTTCTGTTTTACATTTACCTCATTGCCCTAGTTTCACAATATTTCAATATTTTCATTGTTCACAAATATGGGTAAATCATTGATAAATAAAATAAAAAGCAAGAGTGAGAGCGTTTCACAATGCTTAACACTAACATTGCTGTCCAAAAGATCAGAATATGAATTAGAATTCCTGACTTTATTTTTTCAGTGTTTGAAAGCATCTGAAAAATTTCATATCTATATAGAATGTACGTAGTTTACACCAAATGCATTATGATATATCATGTCAAATGCTCTCTGAAAGTCAAAGAAAGCATCGAAAACATCTTAGTTATAACAGACCAAAGATTTTCATGATTTAGTAACAGTGTAAATTCTGACTGAGTGTGGCGATTCGGAAACAGAGAGTTTACCAAGTATCATCTCCCAACGTTTTTTTTTTTCTAAGTTATTAATTCCACCACAACCCCAAACCCATTGGGTTCTTCATCCACATTCATAAGATATGATCTGAATGTATGACGCTGTATACATCAATTATCATCTTAAGTTTTAGGTCCATGATCTAAAGCAACTTATCATGAAGTGGTTAATACACAGTCATGGCAGTTTCATGACGAAAACATGTCGACAATATCAATTAATTTACAATATGTAACAATTAGCACCTTCAATGACAATAAAGGTAAAATAATTTACAATACGTAACAATTGGCAACTTCGATGACAATATTAAGTATATGAATTTATAATATGTAGCAATTAGCAACTTCGATGACAATATTAGGTAAATGAATTTAAAATACTTAAGAATTAGCAACTTCGATGACATTAGGTATATGAATTTGCAATACGTAACAACTGGCAACTTAGGTTACTCATACAACGTAATGGGGTGCCGCAGTAGTTCAGGTGGTAGACAGTTGGACTTACGCTCAAAGGGTCGCGAATTCCATATCCGCCCAGGCAAGCCCATGTTAGCTGCCTCGCCGTGTCCTTGTGAAAGGCACCTTCCTCCAATTTTCTCAGCATGATGAAGGTAAATAAATGCTTAAAGTGCAGCTAACATCTAATTAATCAACCATCCGACGTGTGGGCAATGACTATCTAAAGTCACCACTTCGACCGCAGAGACAGCTCAATTCCGGCGGTCAGTATTTAGCAAATTAACGAAACGCCTGTGAGGTACGCCTGCTTCAGAAGCCGCAATTATTAAACGCACGGCACACTTCCTCCAGAGATGGCGACCGTTGGGTACGCGCTCTCTCACTAAAGGATTTCCCCCTAATGTATCAAAATATTACGTCAATAGCACGATGAAACCGAAATTCAGCCGTCTCCCCAATGATACAAGAGTCGGCGAAAAAGCAAGGAAGCACACCCATCAATATGGATGTTGAAAAAGTCAAATTAAATAATTCCCCCAGTTTCTTTACCTTTTTAACCATCTTTTAGATAACAGGAATGAAAAAATAGGAAAGAAAGAAGTAAAATAATAGAATGAGAAACAGTAAACAAAAATGTAGATCTTCTATTATACCGTAAAAGCTTAACATGGCTGACACAGCTTGTCATGAGCATCCATTTTCAAAGTCTTTATTTTAATTTTAATTATCTTTGGAATATTCATTAGAATATTAAATGTTATATTTTATACTTTACTTCAAGGCCAACTGAAACCAACATCCGCCAATCCATCGCCCCGCGGTATGATAAATAATTAGAATAGAAGGAACGGCATCATAACATCGACTAAGCCTATTCCTCACGCCTTTTATAATATATATTACAAGCACATCACATGTAAATTTTCATAAGCAATAGGAAGGTAGATGCGCGCGCGCGTGTATGTTTTGGATTTTTCACTCAGCTTTAAAAAAATTTCAGTAACATCGCTATGATATCTGTAGTGTGGCAGTTTATAGTGATGTCTAGCACTGGGGCATCGTGCCGCAGACATGTGGCATCGTGTCCCACCCAGTCACTTTATCCTGACAGCAGGCCGACCAGTCCTAACACTAACCTCTTAATGCTGAGCTGCTAGTACCATTTTGTTTATGAGTCTTTGATGTGACTCGGCCGGGGTTCGAACCTGCGACCTCCCACATCCGAAACGGACGCTCTAATCACTTAGGCCACTGGAGAGGTCGAAGGTAAATGTAAAACGGTACAATTTTTAAACAAAAATAAAATGCTGCGACTTTGTGGATTTAGATAGAGAAGACAAATATTTCTGTCTATAACTGAACTCGACCTTTGGATATTTTCTGACAATGAAAGTTGATTACAAAATAATTTAAACTCTTTTAAAAAAATTTACCAGTAAAGATCAGATTGCAATTATGGACAATATATAGTGTTCTTGTTTTTCATATTTCGTCTTTAATCATATATATATATATATATATATATATATATATATATATATATATATATATATATATATAAACAGAAAAGGGAAAAAGGATCATGACGTGTGACACTGTACATAATTTGTTCATTTTACCCTGAAAATTACCATAAACCTGTCCATTAATATGACCACAACTTTCACTGCCCTATCTTGAAAAGTCGGAGAATTTTCCAGACTTTATTCTATGATTTTTGTTATGTGTCTTTTCATTTCTATGCATGTGATAAGAGTATGTAATGCAAGTCAATTGTTCTCCAATCACACCCGGCTGACAATTGAGCATGCTTAACTTGCGCGTGCTTGTGGTTAATGTTGAAGTACTTCGTAATACGGACAAGCTTGGGCAGCTAACGTCATCTAAAGGTCCTAATTGTTAGGATTTAGAAAAGGTCTGTGTCTCGTTACCAAAAAATTATATCTAAAAAAATAATTAAATTTACAACTGCAAAGCTTCGGTTTCGTGTTGAAAAATGGAAGATGAACAAATGTTTACTGTAACAAATGACAGTGTACATCAGTGGTTCCCAAACTTTTTCGGGCCACCGCCCCTTTTGCTATCCTCAGCGCCCCCTACATTACCCCGTAAAAAGCATTATTCAGCATTAGCGCCCCCCTCGGCAATCCCACCGCCCCTGGGGCGGTACCGCCCACTTTGGTAACCACTGGTGTACATTGTCAGTCGCAAGAAACAGGTGATGAATATTGGTTTCTTCTGTCGCTCTGTCGTTCTTATTTTCGTAATTAAAGAGAACAATTTTTACGTCAATTTTACATTTCCAGGACCAACGTTTATAAATATAATCAAATAATGAATACAGGTAACATAGGACTCTTGAAAACTATCTGCATGCTTTAGATTGTGTTGTTCCGATTTGTGTAATCCATGGAAAAGCATTATGTGCCGGTTAAGGCTTATCTATCTCGTCGTCGCCACGGCAGCCGGAGTGCTCTGAGTTTCAATGGACGAAAACGTAGTCTGACATACTTTTACTTACTTTTCCTATTATTACTCTACTATTTGTCCTATCGCTACCTTCGTTCCTTTATTCTTCACAACGCGCCACCCGCTGCTTAACAGTCAATATGACTGCATCATCGGAGAGAATGAGAGAGATAAATGGTTATGATATAACACGCTATATCCATGCTCGAATTATTATATACCTCATATGCTGTAAACTTAATGACCTGGGTGTAATATAGTTTCGTCGTGTCCCAAGGTACGAGACTTATTTTATCAAAAAGATATGCGATGGTCAACTGACGTAAACAATTAAAGGTTTTTTGTGAAAAGAAATTCAAGTTTGTGTAAAAGACCTGAGGAACTAAATGTCACATTTAGACAAAGAAAGAAAACTAGTCTCTAAAAGGAAACTTGAGCGGGGAAGAAGAGGTCTTACTACTTTTACTCGAGTCAATTAACATAATATTTGACAACCTTCGAGCGCCCGGTTTTTATTTATTTATTTATTTTTTTGTTGTTGTTGTTGTTCTTTCTATTTTGGAGGAGTGGCTTTAGTGATACAAAGATGATCATATATGTTCTCGGCCCCAAAAAGGGGATATACGGGTCTAAACGTGCCAGTTGCTTTCTTATTCCAAATACTGTTTAGAACCCGTCTTCGCTAGCCAAGGTTCCGTTGTGTTAACCCTATCTCACGTTGGCGTATCGATCACAGAATTCAGTGCTTCGGGTCTGTGCATTTCGCTGAATACGGCGGAAAAACACCATATCAAATCAAAAACAAGTTGTTCAAATTTTAACACTGTTCCTACATGATTGATACGAGCGGAGCATACAACTGGAATGGACTGATAAATAAGCAATTTTCCACTGCCAGTCCGTGTTTGTACAAAACATCCTTCCCTCAAACACACATGTAATGGCTTCTCTCTGGTACGTCGTCATGCTTTCGATGTTAAACTTACAAAGTTTCCATTTGGAGTCAAATTCATCCACTATTTTCGGTCGATATTCAAGGCAACAATGCACCGCTGTTACACGCTATTGGTTAGCTGACATTTACATACTACGGGAGACAACTCATAACTCATTAAATTGAATAAATGTCGTTATGACAAAGCATTCCATTATCTCATCGATCCGCCGAAGTGTTGACAGGGTTAACACAAAGTAACCTTGGCTATGAAGATGCTGAAAACCTTAGTAATAATAATAATAATAATAATAAAAATAATCATTTATTTGGTGACAACATGAAATATATAAAGTTCAATAAATTGCAAGATTTATATTTCTGCCCAAAATGAATCGGGAAGTATTCTCCAAAATGTATACTTTGAGACCCTCTTTAAAATTAAAAAACCGTACAGATTCCGTACTGTTAAAATATGCGTTATATAACATATGTGTACATATTATTACGCCACTTCCATTTTTTTAAATCATTTATAAGAAAACCGAACTAAGCTACACACTATATATGGACCTGGCAACAGTTCGGGTAATACAAGCCAAATGAATATCTTGGTGTAACCACTTATTGCAAATTGTAACTATAAGAGATCGAGAGAGATTCAAAACATCCTTCGTCATGAATTCTTCATTTACCAAATTTACTTAAATATGAATATCACTTCAAACTGACGAGCCGTTCATTCGCTTACTTGAATCATGCTTGATAAGGCAGTTTATTTTACATTAGTAATAGTACGTAAAGTATTCAATGGATCTCAAGTGATATCACCAATTAACTTCCTCGTTCACTAAATAAGAAACGTATATATTCTATAATCTCGACTTAAGAAACAGCTATAATGAATTTAAACAATTTGGTACAGACTATTTCCTCCATTATTTTACCTCGCAAAAGTGTAAAGAGATGGTAAAATAACGTCAAAACCTATCTCCACAACTGAACTGAGTACGCTACTGACCATTGATGACACATGTAAATGTGTTTTACCGTGTATGACATCTTAACAGTTCAATATAAGAGTGACCTACAAGGCCACTGCCATGGTCAAGAGAGCTGAAATAAGTGCGTAGTTATAACATGGTCCTGATTTGCACACGCTACTGACTTCCGTATAAATTCAGTGAGAACATCTGTAGTATTAAACGATTGATTTTAGAGAGGAATAATTTTCCAGCACTTCAACTGTAAAAGGCGTTATAAGGCTCTGCCTACAAAGAACGCGGATTTTTCAAAGGCCTACCTTTAGCTGTTGTGTTCAAAACAGCGTTGAGAAAATACTTCGTTAGCTGCTCTGTGAAGACATTACAATATGGCGGCATAATGCATCACGTGTTCTTGACATTTATTCGAGTATATTTCTTGTTATTATCATGCGTGTTATAAGCGGCCCTTTGGATTTATTGCAGGATTATGCTTATGTACTGGGCAATTGTTGGCTATAAACATACACGTATCATTAAAGTGCAAGGGTTGTCTTACTTAATTTATTTGAAACAGACAACGACTTTCATAGAAAACTAGATCTAGATTTCGTAGCAGTGATTTCGTTGCGCGGAAGATCTAAACAGATGGAGTTAAAAGAGACAAAGGGGTTGGATGGGGATTTACGGTTGTACATCAGTCAGTGTTAGGTTGGTAGCGATAGGTTATGTTTCAGGCTGATTTAGGTCGTCGTATTCATGATCGTCGATCCACTACATTTACGCCCGAGAAAAGCAATTAATAGAATAAATATTAAGTCAGGTGGAATAACTGTGGGAGGGTGTAGTTTGAGAATGGAAGGGCTAACATGTCCTTTCGCAGCCCGCTGCAATATATGCTGGACGCGGTGTTATTTTATTCTGTGTTGTCGCTTATGAAAATTTTAAGAACGAAAGAATCGTTACGCATCAGCGTTTTATTTGAAAGGAAACGACCGTTTGAAGCTTTTTCCTGGATAAAGTACAAGAGTTCCCAAGAAAATAAAATTCCCAGAAACACTATGTACTTTGTTTACATTACAGGTAACGTGTTAATGAAATTTTTTAATGCATTAAAAATACAAACATTTTACATTTTGGCAGCATAGATATTTAAATGACAAAAATTACATTTAATAACAACAACAACAACAACAATAATAATAATAATAATAACGATGATGATAATAATGACTATGATGATAATAATTATAATAAAGAAAAGCATTTAAATACAGCACAAATTTAATAAAATGTGTGATTTAGGTTGCAAATCTGATTAAGTGAGTTGATGAATTAGCCTTTCAACAACAACGAGAATAATAATAATAATAATAATAATAATATGTATCCAACAATATATCGTAGAACCTTCCTTTTAACCTGACTTCTAAAAAAAAAAGAATCTTTTGATTGATTGTAGTACCGCGAAGATTGTTGTTTGCATTGATGTTTTTATCGTCGTCTGTGTTGCTGTTATTATTATTATTATTATTATTATTATTATTATTATTACACCAACACTGTTTCCAAAGATGCATTTATAGTGCCCTACTGTCAGTCTGTACTTTCGACCATCCATTAGTATAAAATATATTCGTAGGCATATGTTTCTCCTACTTCGCGGTTAGAGTTGAGACTTTCAAGTGTGACTGGGAGTGATCTAAAGGTTATATAATTCTGATATCATCTGTTGGAGTATAGATTGGCCGTAGCCTTTTTAACATTTCAAACAGCCTCTTAAATATCGCTGACATAAATCTGAAAGTTGGCACTATCATCATCGAAGCCAGGAGTATATACCTTTTGCAAGAGGCTTTTGGATCAGACTCTCTGGTCGTGTTTTAACGTGAAAGGGGATGGTGGCGCCCTTGGGATATAACTTGAAAACTTCTGGGATAACCGCCGTATCAACATGCATAGTTTTAAAGGACACAAGGAAACCCAGACATACATATATCTCATAATGACCTTGGGATAGAGGAATTGCCTTTGGGTTATATCTTGGAAATTGTTGATATCCCTATAATAAAACAAAAACAAAATGTAATGGGCATGCGAAGATAAAATTCAGACCCTGGCATATGCCCTTGAAGTACTAGACTTGCTACATGTTCATAACATCATCATCGTCATCATCATCATCATCATCGTCATCATCATCATCAATCCCTTAACCTAAGAGGTCGTTGGGGTACCACAGTTAACTTTACAACCAATTCTCTCCATCTTTCCCTGTTCTCTACTGCCATTTGGGAATCTCCAAATCCCATGCCTGTCCACTCCTTAATGTTGTCTTCCCACCTCTTTTTCTGTCTGCCTCTTCTTCTGCACCCTCGCACTGTGCCTTGCAAGATTGTTTTTGCCAGTCCAGATGATTTTGAGACATGACCGTACCACTTCAGTTTGCGCTTTTTTACAGTGGTCAAGAGGTCTTCATAGGATCCGATGGCTCGTTGGATCCTGTTTGTGGACTTCTTCGTTGGTTAAATGGTCAATGTATGAGATGCCCAAGATCTTGCGGTAGCATCTCATTTCGAAGGTTTGAATCCTTCTTTGTAGATCTGATGTGAGCGTCCATGTTTTACAAGCATACAGAAAGATGGATATGACAATCGAGCGCATCAGCTTTATTTTGGAAACAAAAGCAATGTTGGTATCTATCCATATTGGTCTCAACCTTGTTATTGCTGCTGTTGTCTAGGCAATCATGCAGAGTAGTTCTGGTTGGAGCCCTTATCTGTGATAATTGATCCCATGTATTGGGTGAGTGAGTGAGTGATTTGGATTTTTAACGTAGCTTTTAAAAAAATTTCAGTCATATCGCTACGATGACTGCATTGCGGCAGTTTATAGTGATGTCTTACACTTGGGCATCACGCCGCAGACGTGTAGCATGATGTCCCATCTAGTCACATTATCCGGACACCAGGCCGACCAGTTTTAACACTAACCTCATAATCTTGAGCGCCAAGCAAGGCAGCTGTTAGTATCATTTTTATGTCTTTAGTATGACTTGGCCGGGGATCGAACCCACGACCTCCCACATCCGAGGCGGACGCTCTAACCACTAGGCCACTGGAGTGGTCCCAAGTACTTGAAGCTTGTGACCATAACGTACAAACTATCAAATACCGAGGGCTCAGTAACCTGCTTATCTCACAAAATTGTCTTCTTTTGCGACAATTAAAACCAGATTGATGTGATTTATTTCTTTTCCAACACACCTAATAAAGAACGTGTCACATATAGCAAAGTAAAAGAAATGTTGAGGGTATTTTAATTTATAATCAATCTCTAATGCATATAATTTCTCAAATGAGCCTCAGCGCTTGTCGTGAAAGTAGCCAATCAGAATTATATGTAAGCGAGTTCAAACTTGGAGGTGCAATGTTTAAGAAGGAATGCTGTCGAGTCGACATAAATATTAGTGTTGGCGGTGTTTTAGCAGAAAATGTGGCAGATGATTTAGAATGTGAGGAAACTGTGG